>VYZP01066513.1:15408-33219 GCA_013400635.1 Hypocryptadius cinnamomeus
CTCTCCTCTCCTCTCCTCTCCTCTCCTCTCCTCTCCTCTCCAATCTATACATTTGATCTATACATAATGATGCATACATTTCCAGTGTCCCTGCTGTCCATGGTGATCCATTACGGATTTGGAAGCGACGCTGTTTTCTCGAAAAGAAGCAGCTAACAGATGGCATGAGAGGAACCATGGGATTCTACTAGTTTGATTTTCAGGAGAAAACTTTGGCTATGCATCCAGCCAGGAGCCACAGGCATAATCCCAGGGAGCAGGGAGCTGTCCCAGCAGCAGCGTGCGGGCACACGGCAAGAGCTCCTCCATCACATGGAGGCACTGACCTGTCGGGGAGCAAAAGCCTGTTTGTTACCATGCCTGTGTTTTGTGCCAATTAGGAGGCAGTTGCACTGAAAAATGTCTCTTTGATGTAAATCTCTTCAGGTAGTGAATGTTAAACACCACGCACCGCTGGGTAGGTGTATGATTTTGCAGGATTGGAGCCTGCATCCAGGAGTAATTAGCAAGACTGTGCCAATCTTCAGTCCGTGTACTGGACCGCTGGGCCCGATGCTACGGCTGCACAGTGGGATACCGTAATTAGCAGAGATGCAACACGCACAATAATTGGGAGGATAAGGAAATGCCACTGAAGTTTATATAAGGGNGACAAGGGTCAGGGATGAGGACCACGAGACGGATCAGGGATGCGGACAAGGGTCAGGGACGGGGATGAGGACAAGGGTCAGGGATGGGGACGGGGACAGGGANGTGTCACCATGAAACTTTCAACTCTTCTTTGGCAGGGGTGTGCCGGAGCACAGCTATTAAAAAGCGGTAATTTTGGTTTCGCTGTGATGTGGCCGTCATTACCTGCGGAGCGAGGAGGGCCCGGGGGCTGTGCCCGAGACCCTCTGCCGGGGGGATGGATGGGGACGGGGACAGGGATGGGGACAGGGATGGGGAGGGGAATGGAGACGGGGAAAAGGGTCAGGGATAGGGACGGGGAAAAGGGTCAGGGATGGGGATGGGGACAAGGGTCAGGGATGGGGATGGGGATAAGGGTCAGGGATAAGGACGGGGAAAAGGGTCAGGGATGGGGACAGGAACAAGGGTCAGGGATGGGGATGGGGACAAAGGTCAGGGATAAGGACGGGGAAAAGGGTCAGGGATGGGGACGGGGACAAGGGTCAGGGATGGGGACGGGGACAAGGGTCAGGGNGTCAGGGATAAGGACGGGGAAAAGGGTCAGGGATGGGGATGGGGCCACGCCAGGGGACCCGCCCCGCCCCGGCGCCGCCCCGGGAGCGCCGCCTGCCTCTTTCGCTTTAAGTTTCCCTTTAAGTTTCGCTTTCGCTCCCGCACGGCCGGACCCAGCTCCAAGGCAAGCCCCGGGCCCCTCGCAGCCCTTCCCCTGCCCCTGCCTCCCCCGGGCCCGCTGCCCGGCCCCCTGCCCTGCTTTCCTCCCCTCGGTGCCCGTTCCTTGCTGCGTTCCGCTCCCGGGCAGCCCCCGCGCCGCTCCTCCGCACCTCCGCCCGCGGCCTGCGCTCCGCTTGCTCTTTGTGTGGGTGTGTGTTTGCCAAAGCCGAGGCTGGACCCGGCTTTGGGAGCTGCTCTTACTCTCGGGGAGCTCCCAAACTTCTGCCAGTGTCCCGCTCCCTGGCCGGGTGGGGCAGCCATGGAGCCACTGGTGGGCTCTGAGCTCCTGCTGCTGCTGCTGCCGGGGTGGTTTTGGATGTAAACGGGTGCGCTTTTCAGTAAATGGGTGATAAAAGCAAATTTAATCTGCCTAACTATGGGAAAGGGGCAGGAATCACTGCTAATTTCCTGATAAAAGTCTGGAAGCAGAGACCAGATGTTTCAGTGCATCCCACCCCGAGTGGAGGTCCTGCGTCTGCCCAGTGCTTCTCTCTGCTGAGCTGGCACAGATCGTTCTGCTGTGGTTTCCCAACTGCTCGAGGATGAAATTAAAACCACCCATAGGAAATACACAGGACTCTTTCACTTAACACACATCTGACCATGTATATGCAAATGAAAACACAGGAGCCCTTGCTTTCATCCCAACCTGCTTCTTTCCAGACCATGGGGAACTATGTGGGAACTGCTTCTGTGATGAGGACAGCTCACTTGGGCACATGGCAGGGTACTTGGGACTACCCTGTGCAGGCCAGGTGTTGGACTTTGATGATCCCAGGGCTCTCTTACAACTCAGAATATTCTGCTTCTATTTTATGATTGTATTCTATGATTCTGTGATCTTTCACCATAGAATTATTTTTGATTTTGCTGTAATCTGCATTTTTGAGAGTGATGTTAGAAGAGTTCCTTTTGGTAGCTGGCACAAGAAAATAGAGATGGCTGAACATGTGCAATGCCATAGCAATTCAGGACCAGAAATCTGCAGTCACTCTTTCTTCAGGAAGTACTGTACAATAAAACTGACTAAAACCCTCAATTGTATCTTCTATAAATCAGACCATAAATAATCTGGTTCACAGAAGTATTTCTGAAATGTCAGTGCTCCATGAGGGACACTTACATTCTTGTACTTTCACTTGTAGATGTCAGAGGATCAGCATGATGATCTCCCTGCTGGAGGGGGAGATGATGAAGATGGCTGTGATGTGGTTGATGCAAGGCCAGACAGAAGCAGCAGGTTCTCACTTTTTGAAAGGTAAGTTGCTACTTACACTACTGTTTTTGTTGTTGTATCAGCTGCCATGGTACCCTTTAAATCAAAGAAACATATATTTTAATGTGTTCAGTTTGGTATGTCTGCAATGTTATTCATGGTCTGGATAGAAAGGTGGTTTATGTTGTATGAATTTAATGTATCTTGTCTGTACCTTAAAGCATTTCTTTGTAATATCCCCTATAGGGAAACCTGTAATATCTCCCATAAGTTTCATTTGGCAGCTAAGAGACCACCAAGTTCATTTAGCATCAATTACAGTCCCACATCTTAAACATTGACCTTTGGTGGAGCTGGGAATTGAATATGCCATTAATTATCTGTTTTACTGCACTCAGCTCAGCTAATCTCCAGCATCACTGGAATCCCCTGCTGGCTGTCTAAGTTACTTTAAAGCCTGGATGTGCCATCTAGGTTGTAGCACAAAGAAGCCTCAGCAAGTCTAGAGATGTAACCCCTTACAGAACACATTAAAAGCCTTTCATTTTAAAGCATAGTAGTCTCACTGAAGCATAAGCTTGCTTTCATTAAACCAGTGGGAAGCAAGAACTATTTACTGCTCATCTGTACTTCTGAAAACACTGGATAAATGTGATTAGAAATGGAAAAGATGAAAAATGAGCATGCAAAGTTTATAAATACTATTGAATGACAGCAAATGGCTACTTCACACTGGATTTAGTGAGATTTTGCAAGAGATATTTGGTGCAAAGTCTAATGCATTTACAGAGAGGTTTTGATTTTTTTTACTATGAGAAATTTACATTAAAGTGAACAGTATAATTCAGAGAGTACATGGCTAATACACTTTTATTTTTGCTGTTTATTCTATGAGTTTAATAGGGGTAGCAAATTTGTGAGAGAAGCTAAGATGCTTTAGTCTTAGAAGACTTTTGATGTGCTGTTAAGCAAATCACTGTACTTCCTCTGTCTCATTTTATCATTCCTCAAATATGCTTCATGATGTGTATGTGTATTATTAATTTTAACAAATAAACAAATGTAACATTTGTTTCTAAATCTTGTCAAATATTTTTTCAAAGGTTTCTTTCCAACTTTATGAAATGTGTGTTTTGATATTTAATATGGTCTTCTTTATAAGAGGTGATATGCTAATACTATTACGAAATTATGCAACTCAAAGTTAATAATTGCCAAAGAAAAGGCAATAATCAGCATTTTTATGACTTTTTCAATAAGAAATTTTTCAAATAATTTGGCTATTCATCAGTTTGAGGCATTCATCTTTTGGGAACTCCTTGAAGATGCAATTTGCAACATTTTTCTTTAGAAGTAAAAAATTACTCAGATTAAGTATGAGGTAATTGAGAGAATTCAACTTAGATTTTGTAGGAAAAAAACTTCTGAGAAATCTAGCAGAGTTTCTCGAAGAAAGTGATGATTTCTTAAAGAGGAATGAGGTGCTTGACAATTAAGGTATTTGTCTGTCTTTGTCCTACAGAAACGAGAAGTCTTTGGTCTGAAGGAAGATAGGGGAGGAATGTGGGAGGATAAAGGCAAATGGGGTCTGATCTAAGCTATGATTGTGATAAAGGAGAAAGTGAAGGGAGAATGATCTTGCTTTGTGCCTCACAGGGAATCCAGGGGACATGCAATGAAAAGTTCATGCAGTAGGTTTGAAACAAGCATTAAGATGTAATTTTAACGTAATGCAGAATGTCACTGTAGCCAGGGGATATGCAGATGTCAAGAATTTAGGTAAATTCAGAAGAGATTAGATGTGTGTGTGGAAGAAAATTCCATATGTTAACATCTTTGGTGAAGATGTTCCTAAGTCACGTCTCTGTGAGAATATGTTCTGTATCCAGTTTATTTTGTTTGCTTTCTTCAGACTCATTCCTAGTCAGTACCAGATACCAGGCTAGATGTACTCGTACTTCAACCAGTGGAGCTCTCTGTCCTGATTGCCAGAGCTTCATTTTGGCAGCAGGAAGAAATACATCTTAAATAAAGTGTCCAGAAAGCTTTAGAGTGACTACAATTTTATTGTCCCTTTCTATTTGTTTTATCCACCCAGTCTTTTACCAGTTGTGCAGTGCTCTCAATTAAATTCTTCACTGCATTTCATGTACTATTGCTTAACATAAGTAAGTTCAATAGGAGAACAAGGAACTTGTGATGTTCCATAAGCACATTAATTTTAATTTGAGAGAACAGAGCGGTGAGAAGCCAAATGCAAAGCTGTGCAGAAAGACCAGCTGTTTCCAGTAGCTTCACAGCTCCAATTTGCCACTCTCTGGCTGTGACTGGAGATCTGCTTTGTCACAGCAGTAACTGAAAGTAAATTAAAATCTTACTCACTAAAAATACTTCTCTCTGAGAAGTCTGTGAGGCTGCTGTACCAAGGAGACCACGAGGCTCAGAACAAGCCAGGATGGGCAGATTCTTCTGACATCTCAACAGTTTAAGGGAATTATCTTCTACATATTTCCTTCTCTTTGGAAAAGTGCTAATACTTAGCTAATATTGACAAGAAAAACTGTCCGGTGGGGAAAAGAGTTGCTAGAAATTTTGCATTAAATGTGCCAGCCGGGTTTTTATTTAGCCACTAGATGGCAGGAGGGGATTAATTTTGTGTGCTGTGAAAAGAGCAAAAAAATCGGCTGTGCTGCAGTTGAGCAAAAAGTTATGTTCCAGAAAGAAAACGGTGCACAGGCACAGTTTTGGTGCACAGCCTTGCACATTCTGGCAGGGCTCTGCACGAAAAAAAGTTTAAAACCTGTTTAAAAAAAGATTCAACTAAGGATTTCAAATGTGTATTTTATTTTTTTAGCTAGCTAATAGAATTTTTCTCATGTGAGTTTGGGGTTTTTTACTATGTGATATGTTCTCCTTTGACAATTTCAAGGCTTTAAATATAGTCTTGCTTCTCCACAGGAAGATTTAATATCTTCATTTGTATCTTTTGTGCTTAATTAGGGACCTCCATTAGGGAGACTGATAGCAGCAAATGTATTTTAGAATCCAGGAAAGCTAATGTAACATGAAATGGAATAAAATTGCAGTTGCACTGTGTTAAGTAGAGCTAAGATTTCTCTTAATCCTAATTAAAGTTGTTTGTTTTTTTTTTAAAAGCTGCATCCAGAAATTCCCAATGCTTGGTAGACTTGCATTTGCACTGTCAAAAATCCTGACTGCTCGTGGGCTTCAGTGAAGGAACAGTGCAGAAGAGTTTTGTTATTAGTAGTGTCTAGGTACCAGTTTTATCCTAATTTAATTGTACAGAACCATTTGTCATCCGGTTACTTTTATGTGCTCCAGCCCTACTGTCTTGTTTTACAGTCAATATTCCCCTTCTCATCTGGAAACAGAAAACACAAATACCTATTCAAAAATCTTGTCTGTTACATGTTTTTCAGTGTTAGAATATTATAGATTTTTCAAAATAAATAGTGCTAAGAAAAGTATCTATTTTGTCCTTAGATAAACTAAAAATAGCAAGCTACTTTAAAGCAACTAATAGCTGATGAATCATTATCTGAAGTTATGTTCTGGGCTGCAGCTCAGATGTCTGAGCTGACCTCCTGTTTCAGCCTCATGTTTACTTAATGTCTCTAAGGAAGTCACTGCTTGCCTTAGTTTGTCCTGTAAATGGGTGATGATCTTTCCTTGTACAGTCACAGCTCCAGAATCTATCACAATATAATTAAAATTTTGTGTGGAGTTTGTTTGTTTGTTCTGCTTAGCACAAGGCAAATATCAATTGTTTATGTTCACCCGAAAGCATCAAACATAAAATTTCAGAAGTAATTTATAGTCTGGAAAAGTTCCTACAAAGACAATTAAGAAATTGTAACAAAGAAAACAGGAATGTTTCATTTTTATTACTCTTTTTAAAATAAGAGGTGGTTTTGGTTTGTTTTGGTTTGGTTTGGTTTTGTTTGCTTGTTTGGGGAGTTTGGTGGGGGGTTTTTTGTGTATGTGTGTGTGTCTCTGTTTTGGAGGTTTTGTTGTGGTTGTTTTGTTAAAGCAATTTTTGTTGGATCTGGAACTCAGCTTCTGGAGAGCACTGCAGGAGTATTTAACAATGGGTGGAAACTGTGGCCAGTGCTTGTACTTTCCCTTGGATGCTTACTGCATGTACCTCATAGGAAAAGCCCAAGTATCTTGAATAGTATTTAGTCTGTATTACAAGAACTCATTGATTCACAGTCAATATTTGTTTCCAGTCTCCTTAGAGCCTTTTTAATGTGAAGTACAGCAAACACTGGGTTATCCAGGAACGGTAGCTGAAGTAATCACAGTCAAGTATCCTAATTACTTTTTCTAATTAGTGTAGTAATTTATTTCCTTCTTACAACAAACTCTGGGCTGTGTCATACAGAATTTGGAGGACAGCTATTTTGTAGTGTGACGTTTAAGCTTTCAGAGCAATCCAAACAAATTTAAGCCAAATTTATAATCAACCAAAACTGTTTGAGGGTAAATATGTAGGAAGTAGTTGTATTAGTTAAAGTATAGAGAGGCTTTGTAAACTATGCATGTTAATTTGCATTATTTTACTAGAAACATTCATTGTGTAAATATGGTGGATCAGGTTTTGACAGAAGGGATGTATCACAAAGTGAAGTCTGCTGTCCCACCTCCATCTCAAAAATCTATTTTCCTGTACTCTCACAGGAACAGAGGTAGAATGAGTGATGGGAGGGTGTTTTCTGCTTGTCAGCAAAGGTGGCTCAGGCTGCATGACCTCAGCTGTCAGGGTGATGGCTGGGGGGGTTTGAATGGCCCCACAGACAGAACAGTCCAGCGTGACCCACTGCTGACACAGGCGAATGCTGGGCCCTGAGCTCACAGAGCATCCTGCTCTCTCTGCAATGCAACCCCGAGCATGGTGGGCTCCTAGCATTGCCAGAGGACACCAGACTTGCTCCTGAGGACAAGCTGAAGCTGTTTTCAGATGCAGTGTGGAGTACCATTTGATGACGAGCCAAGGTACTGTAGAATGTTATTCACCTCCTTCCTTCTCTGCCGCCTGTTTGGAAAAATCATGAGTTTATACCCTAAAACAGTTCAGTTTAGGTAATCCTAGCTCCATTGGCAGTTTGCAATTGCTAATCCTTGCCAGAGTGTTCTCTGAGCATTAGTGTTTGGAGGGCTTGCTTTATTTTGAGTCATTTTCCAAGCAATCCATATGTACCTGTTAATTTCTCTTAGTACCTATGAAAGGCAAAAGAAGCTTCATCTTTTTTTGCATATAATTGTCAGATGCCTATGTACATTATACTGCCTAGGGTATGATCATGCAAGATTTCAGTTTCCAGAACACCCATGGAAGGTATGGATGTGCAGGTTTTCTAGAAATGAACAGAAAGCCTTTCAGCAAGCAAAATTCTTTATTTGAAAAAATTCACCTTTTGAATGTTTTTGGGTATTATGTTGCATACAATATTGTGAGGCCTGCGTGGCAGATATCATGCAGATAATTGGGAGGCTGAATCTCAGTTACAAAGTGATGATTGAGAGTTTAGAACTCTGTTTTGCTCCACAAAATTGTCATGTGGGTTGTAAGTGATCCCTAAAATATTAAGTGCATGAAACTAGGGCACTGCTACCTGTTTCTTTTCTTTTTACTTTTGTCTTTTTTTAACTGTTGTGAAATGTGGACAATATTAGATACTTGTCTGTTGGAACTTCTTGTCCAAAGTGCAAGCTGGCTTAGTCCCAATGCACTTGGTCTGCTTCATTTGTATATAATAAATTAAATTGCAGTTGTGGTTTTGATTTGAATTAGTTAAGGCCATCACTAACACATACTTTAAAAGACAGGAAGGCATATTTAGATTAATTATCAGAACTTCAAAAAACATCTACAAAATGTGCCAGAAGTTGTAGTCTGAGGCTTGTTCTTTCAAACAGCTCAACTGTTTCATTATACTGTGAGTTGTCTTGGACTGAGTTTCTCAGTTTTCCAGGTTTTTAGAGAAGATTCTGTCTCTGAATTGGAGATGGATCTGAAACTAAAATGGAACAAAAAAGCTACAAGAGTAGCTTAGGGTCCGAAAAATGTCTTATAATGAGGTATTGAAAATGTATTCAGTGTTTCAATTGGTGTTAAATAGTCATACAGGCACTAGCATTTTTCTCTCTGCAGGGAAACTGATGTGTACTAATCAAAGCTAGGAATTTGTTTCTGGACTGAGATCCACTGTAAACCTCCATAGTGGACGTTTACAATAAGAATGTAAATAATAACTTTACAGTAAGGGTGGTTTGTTCCATGCCTTTTCTTCCCAGGAGGCACCTGTCAGTAAGCTAACCCACACACTCTAGACATAGACATTGCACAGATGGACAAAATATGACTTTTAAAAGTATTGTAGTTTAAAATCATTACTGGATAGAGTCCCAGAGTGGGTCAGGTGGGAAGGGACCACAGTGGCTCATCTGGTCCAAGCTCCCTGCTCCAGCAGGGGCATCCCAGAGCACAGGGCACAGGATTGCCCCTGAGATTGGCTCAGTTGGTTGGGACATGGGGCATCAGTTTTTGTACTACCCTCCTCCTGGAAAGAAGACACATGATCTGCAGTTGCTTTATGAAATACATTTTGTTTAGACTTCATTTTGTGATGGAAGAACTGAGACCAAGAAATACGGAGTTGCTTTCCCAAAGTTATTCAACAGCAGAAGGACAGCTCATTTTGGTTTGTTTAATACCTTTCATCGAGTTAATTGGGTAAAGCACAGCTAGCATATGGCCTTAATAAATATATTTTATTCTGTGTTGTACTCTCGGATGTGATATTAAGAAATTTAGGAAAATGCCAGGATTTCTTTAAATAAATTGAAGCAGTTTATTTTGCTAATTTTCTGTGAAATCTGTTACAGTACTGTTTCATGTGTCATATCAAGAACAAAAGTATGTTTTTAGTATAATGTTGGTTTTTTGGATGAATTAACTCAGTCCTGTCTTGGAAAGAATTTTTTTAATGATAGCTTAGGTCCTTCCCAGCTCTGGTATTATCTTGATAAGTTCAAGGAAATAATCACATTGTTTACCTAACTCCTTTCTTTTGATACTGCTACAGCAATATTTTCTGTTCAAAATTACTGTGTTTACCATTATTTGAAGGGCTTGTGACATGAGTTTCCAGACAAACAAGAGGTACTGTCCTAGTAGATTCCTAACTTCAGGTTCATTCAGAGAAAAGGCTTTGCCTCTGTTGGCTTTCAAACTGGCTTTGTTTAGTCAGCTGTTAGTCTGGTTCCAAAGATGCCCTGAAGAGCTCATGAACTAATGGGCAGTTCAAAAAGATACTGAAGGCTGATTAATTCCTATGGCCCTGTTCTTGAGAACATTTACAGTCATTATTTTATTGCCTGAGCAGTCCTGTTGCTCCCAGGAGGAAAGTGCAGTGTGTTTGTTGGGGGCTGTGGTGTTCCAGGAGGCACACTGGCCATTTCTCTTTATTCCACCCATTCCCAAAAATTACTTTCAAAGTTCAGACATTTCAGCAGAGCAAATTTTCTTTTTATCCGAAACATGTTATCAGTTATTCAAAAATTATATTGCACAGTGCATAAAAGAAGGAAGCCAGAGTAAAACTGTCAATGTTTTGAGATATTCCTTATCAAGGAAAGGCAAAGTTTACTGAACTGCATAGAGCAGAGTGAGACACACTTCTCTCCTTTTGTGGGTTTACTTCAAATAGAAATGAATGGAATCAGTGTGGCTTTTTCCACCCAACTCTGAATGTCAGCTCCCTTAAATTAAATAATGTAGAATTGTAGATTTTTTTTAAATCTGCTTACATTTTTCACTGCAGCAACAAAAGGCCCTAATTTTCTTGGACAGAAAGGGGACTATAGCTTTCTTTAAAACCTAGATATCCCTCTGTAATACCATTTTTAGAGTTTATATTGAACCTGGAAAAGAACAGTCATTTAAATAGCCAGGCAGAGGAGTTGATGAATATTAGATGAATAAAGACAATGCTCGAGGAAGCCTTTGTCCTGCACATGGATTCTTAATATGTTGTTATGTCACACTAATACATGGTAGCAGCAGGAATGGAGGAAGGTGCCAGTAGAGAGGAAGTCAAAGGAGAGAAAATCACAGCTGCTAAGAGACACTGCTTTATTTTTTCTAAATAATCTTAAGGTATAATTAAATATTGTTGGTGATATTTTTATCCTTAAATCTTGAACCATATTGAAATAATAACTTATTCCAAGTAAAAGAAAAAAGAAGTTTTTTTGTGATAGGTAGCAGTCCTTTAGATGATCAAGTCCACTACTTATGCAAGTGAGGTATCTCCATTGACTTTGGCAAAATTTTAGCCACTCATGCTGATTAAACACTTTACTACTATTTAAAAATTCAATAAGAAAATGATAAATACAATAGATAACTTTAGTTTTATATTTGAAAAGTGAGAAATTGATAATAATGATTTTCTCAGGGTTGATACTGACTGAGTCTAGACTTGATGAAATCACATTCCGAGATATGCAGTTGGCAAGCCTGAGGCCTGGATTTAGAGACATGGTGAAGCTGAAAATGTGCAAGCTATATGAGAGTGCCAGAGTGGAGTTTCAGTTTTTCTGAACTTTTGACCGAAGGGAGAAAACTTGAAATACGTGACAGCAATAATGGGGAGAATATTTCTGTATAAGGGAAGGATCAGTGACCAGTAATGGAGTGAGGAATAATGGCACAGTTGTAATTAAGACCTGAAGAATGAGTAAACAGTCATGAAATTCAACTTTCTGTTTAGTCCAGGCAAGTTTGAATCCCAAAAGAGGGAAATTAAAGACACTAGATGTCAGAGAAGCAGAAAGAAATCAAGCAGAGGGCACATAGTTTAAAACATTTTATAACAGCATATAACTAATGTATGGAAACCCTTTTGGAAAATACAGTAATTAGAAAGCTTAGTAAGAGCAGCAGTAAACATTTATACTAGCTGGTGTCCAGTTCAAGGTTCAGAAAAAAAGATTTAGGCTTTAGACAGTCATGTCTGCCTGTCACTGACAGGAGATTTCCCTTAAGGCCTGATTATTAGTTATTTATAACTTTATTAGTTATCATTGGAAGGTCTGATTTAGCTTGTTGAATCTGAAAAGTTGGACATTATGCTGTCAGTGTAGTCCAGTCAGGCAGTTCCCATATTGTGTTATGTTGGCACGTATGGAACCAGAATCTTGGAACCAGATTCTTGGAACCAGATATGGAACAAGATTCTGGTTGCAACCAGAATCTTGTCTGGACTGCAGGTCCAGGCTAAGTATAATCCACAGCCTTTGCTCCCTTATTTATTCAGTTTGGACTGATGCCAGAAGATTTCTGGAACTTTTTATTGTCTGCCAGTAAGGAAGTGATAGGCGTGACCATGCTGTGGGTTTTGGGTATCTCATTAACCTGTTCAGCTTGGGAGGAATCATTAGAGTAAAACCACAGTGTCTGTGTAAAGGAATGGGGAAATGAGCTGCCAGGCTTGTCTGTGGCGTTTGCCATTGACTGGCACAGAGCTTCTGGCTGCTCTTGAGAATTCCAGCAGCAGGAATTACATCCCTTAAGCTCACGAGGATTTCTGCATGAATGAGTGCAAACTGTTGAACTTGGGAATGAAGTGGTTTCAGAGAAGTTGCGTTGCTACACTGCTGTGCCACTTAACCCTTGCTGCTGTTTTCAGTGGGGCTTTCGTGGGGGAACGTGGCTGCCTGATTTCTGGGCTGGAGTTTGGTCACTTACAGCATTTTAGAAGAGCAGACAGTGCAAACATGATACTGCTCAAATGGGTCCATCCCTGAGTGTTGACAGCTGTTCATGGGTTGGACATAAACAGAAATGTGTGCACAATCCCCTTGAAAATGTCCTGTTGTCTCTAACAGCCACTGTTGTTTGAAGGACTTTTTCAGGAAATCACTGAAGCCAGATAAATCTGTATAAACTGGTACCTGTGGGCTGAGGAAATGCCTCTTCATGGACCCGAGTGGTTATTTGTTGTTCTGAAATTTCTTTTTCTTCCTTTCTCAAAGAACTGTCTGGTGATGGAGGAGCAGGGGGAATTTTAGGTTAAAATAAGAATCCAAAATCTCTTTGACAGTCAAATGTAATATCAGCATCATACAGCTCTGACTGATTCTTTAAAATAATTAGTTAAGAATTGGTTAAGACTTTTTATTGAGGCAAAGCATATTTAGTTATTGCTTCCAGAGCCCTCAAGAAGCATATGCAAGGATAATATCCATACTTGCAATTTGTCAGAAAAAACCCCCTGTATTTCCAGACATAATCCTCAAGTAGATACAGTTCAATATCTTGTTTTTCAGTCTCTAAGGGAAGTCTAAAAGAGGACATAATATTAAGATGGTCACATGTAAAAAGAGTATAATGGAAGCCTGCCAGGTGCAGCTATTTAATTTGGCCCTTTATAATAGAATGTGACGGCACTCAAAGATAAGAAGCTGTTTTGAAATTAAATTGCAGTAGCATTTATACATGATGAATCATTTAAAGAAGGTTTATTATAGATTCCAATTGGTCTTGTCCTTTAGTAATAAAAAAGAGGACACTTAAAGCTAAAAGACAACCATTGTTAAATCAGGCAGGTAAGAAAATAGATTATCTAAACATTCAATCAGTTCATGGCAATCTCGTGTCTACAGGTTATTATTGAAGCAAATAAATGAATAATTCTTTAGGAAGATGTCAGGATGAGAATAGTGAAAGTACTTAAATTAATTGAGGTTATAGGAAAAATCTAATGTTGTTATAAACCAAACTGTATTATACAGTTCTTCATGCTGTGAAAGTAGTTTATGTTTTCCTCTCAGATATCAGCACTAAATACTATTGGAAGCTGGATACTGGAACAAATAAGAGAGGTGCCTATAACTACTTCTGCCCTTTCCTGAGCATTGTTTTTAAGTGGGCCAGCTCAAAAGCTTGCTTATAATTCTGGGATTGAATCAGACTCCTTATAGGCTCTTACTGGCTTCAGTTTTGCTTGAGGAAATCTTAACCACACCTGAAGCCACCTGCTTGGACCAAAAAGTCCACCTGTAAAAGCAAGTACTGCTGAGTTCCTCATGCTTGTACATCAGGTGTGCATGCTGGCTGTAATTGATTTGATAATAATACTTTATTTAGATTAAATCTATGAGTAATGTCAGTGCTGTCCCTTGGTATCTCTTTCTAATCCAGTGTAAGACTCCTGTACATGGCAAAAAGATCAGTCATATAACCAGAGAAGATTTATTAATATAACCCATTAACATAATTATTATAATAGTTTGATTTGTTTTTTCTTAGGTTTTATTTGACAAAGTTCAGGTATCAGTGATTACATTGAAATGTGTTTGGGTTTTTGCATAGCTTCAGCCTGCTGTTTGGCAGACCAAATTAACACATGACTTGTTCACATCTATAACCTTTATCAGTAGAAACTACCTATTTCTTAGTCTTAATCTGTACAAAATTTAGGGATGATGGTGATTCAGTAAACAAATCACATAGTTGGGTAAACTGCATATCTTCATGTTCCTGGAATAGCTACTATGGGAAATCTGCCTGTTCTTACATTAATTACTTACAGTAAAAGTAAAATACATCCAGAAATAGTTTGTAAAAGGTTGCTGCCAGCCCCACTTCATGTAGGCCATTTGTTTTATCTCTGGGTCAGGATCTGTGTCCTGCTGTTGGCTACAGTTCACTCCAGAGTTACTTCACCTCGTCAGAATCCATCTGCACACAATAATCACTTCATGGAAATCACAAGATCTTAATGCCTTGATCCAAAATGTAAATGAAAAAAACAAATATTGGAGAAGGAGAATCATTGGGCAGGGCTGCACGAGTGGTTTGAATTACGGTAAATAGGCCATGCATGTGACTGGTCACTAACAATAATTTCATTTGGTTCACCTAGAAAAAGGAAGAATGGAGAAGAAGAGCAGCCAAAGCCCTCTCTCAGTAATCAATACCGAATTGTTACACCCACATTCCAGTATAATATGGATTACAAGAAAGTTGGCAAATGTATTATTATAAACAACAAAAATTTTGAAGACAAAACAGGTAATGTTCTTTCTTTGATGATGATAGTACTCATTGCAGACCATAGAATTTTTATACTTTCTTTAATCAATAAGTATCCTATTTTTAGGACATGGAATTTTAATGAATGTTTTTATCTTTTTTGATAAATAGTTGTTCCTAAAACTTTTCCTGTTCTCTAACACTTATGTTAGAGTGACTCTTTTTAACATCTTTTCAGTATATGTCTCAAAGACCATGTCTCCTTGCTGTACCAACTTCGAACTAAACCTTTGTTCCAGAGTTTAAAACTATGTTGTTAAAATTTGAACTTTGGCATCTGCAACCCATGTTATAAATTCCCTGCCCCTGAGCTACAGCTATGAGCTACAAAAGCTAATAGCTGTAGGTGTGCTCTGTTCACACTCCTGCATTTAACTTTCCAGACCACATGTGGTTTCAAAGTAGACAAATACTTGTGTTACAATCAGGTTTGTAGGATTTTTCCTGTACACTTGGCAAACACAATAAGTTGTTTTTCCCCAAAGATTCTGTATCAGTTCCTTTTACTGGGTATAACAGGGACAGTTTTTAACAGGTTTTCTATGGGTTGCTTTGTGTTGTACTGCTTAACCAAAAGGAGATGGATCATCCTTAGAGCTCCTGTGTTGCGAGATGCTGGAGGTGCAGCTGGGTGCTGCTATTTTTCAGGATAAGATGTGTTAACACTGAACATTGCCTTATTTTAAAATCTCACCATTTGTTCTCAGTGCTGCTAGAGGATTGTTTTAAAAACATGTCACCGAGACATTGTTTAATTTTATCAATGATACACTTAAACATTTGCCTTTGAGCACATGAATCATTTTGAGTTGTGTAATGTGCAGTCAACCATGTTCTTTGTTTCCTGGCAGGAATGGGCACACGCAATGGCACTGACAAAGATGCTGGAGACCTTGCTAAGAGTTTTAAAAACTTGGGGTTTGAGGTTGATATACACCATGACCGAAGCCGTGATGATATGGAAAAATTACTGAAGAAAGGTGAAAATTCAGAATTGTAGAATAATTTAGAGGGGAACCGACCTTTGGAAGTCACTGAATCTACTCCCCTGCTCAGAGCTGGTTAAAGTAGAGCAGATTGCTTAAGCCCCACACATACAATTTTCTGTGTAGAAGAATTTGTTTTCTGAATGGACTGGGCTTAGTTCCCCACCTCATCCCCCAACATCGATTCAGAAATGCACAGTGTTCTTGTGGAGCACTTGTCCTGTGTGTTAGGTGAAGAGCCTTCATATTAGATAAGGAGTTCAGCCTGTTGATTCCAATGGGCTAAATTCAAAGTCAAGTGAAGGATGCATCCATGTTCTCAGGGTACTCACCACATTGTAAAAGATGATCCACTCCTTCTTATGCCTGACAGTAGGAGCCCAGTGTTTGCTAAATAATGTGTTTGCTAAATAAAATTTCCATTTAAAACATGGCTTCCTTTTGACTCAGAAGTGTTTGCCTTGTAGCTGCTGAGGAGAACCACAGTGATGCTGCCTGTTTTGCCTGTATCCTCCTAAGCCATGGGGAAGAAGGGCTCATCTATGGCACAGATGGACCCATGGCTATCAAGAGTCTGACTGCATTGTTCAGAGGAGACAAGTGTAAAAGCCTTATAGGCAAACCCAAACTGTTTTTCATTCAGGTAATAACCCTTAGGTAAATCATTGTCCTGCTGCTGCCGCAGGGAAAACATGCTCTGTTGGTTGTCTGCCCTAGAGATACTCTATAGCTTGACTTACTGAATGTTGCTGGAGGTTTGTGAAAAATGTGTTGAGAGAAGTTGTCTATGGGTAAAATCATTGTTTGTTTTTAAAAGATAATTTATATACAAAATTCACAGGTGTAAAGAATATTATCATTGTAATTTCCTACATGTTTTTTCTTGGTAATATATGGACTTCAAAGCAGAAAGATAAACTCACTTTTGTGCAGACAGAGCTAGGGACAGTACGTGATTTTCAATAGGAATAATACTGTCTAGGTCTCTTTGAATTAAGGCTTCCTCTACAAATTACTGCTTAAAGAAACACTTTTCTTTCCCTCAGTAGCCTAAAAATTTATATTGCATTTTTAAATTAGCATGTAATTATTTGTACTAGTTAATACAATTATTAGTTAATGTATTAATTGTATTAGTTAAACTTCTAAAGGCAACTGTTTCAAACAGCATTAACTGACATATGATGGGTCTGAATTCTCTTTTTTATATAATACATAGCATTATTTGTATGTAAGAGTTGCAACAGATGTGGTTTTCCCTAGGGTATCCCATCAATTAGTCCTCATCCTCAAAGTGAAAGCTGTTTTATACTCTTCATACTACTAAAGTGATGTTTCTTCTGATTACACTTTTGAAATGGTTACTTTACAGACTTTTAAATTATCTTAATAAAGGCAACCAGCCCTGTTATATAAGCCAGTCAGACTTGTTGTTTTGCAAGGGCTATCAGTCAAACCTACTGATCAAGAGCTGAAAATTACCCACCAGGACCATTGTCCCAGTGTGCCCTTTAGCTAAACCCATGATTAAGAGATAATTAAGAATCAAAGAGATAAATGGAACAGTATTAAAAACGCAATATACTTGTAATGGGTGGTCAAACACTAGACCACATTGTCCACACTGTAGAGTCTCCACCTGTAGAATCCACTGTCAAGAAATTGTCCAGAAGTCACACTGCAGAGGGCATTATGTAATAATTGGGTGCTGAGGATAACTCCAGGCTGGTAAAATTAATCATGGCTAGAATAAACCAGTGCTGACGTGGCACTTACTGACAAACAACTGAGATGCACACCTTTGCCTCAACACCTTTGCCTCCCTCTACTTACAGGATTTATATTTTTCAAAGGGTAAGCTAGTAACTTTATCACTGAACAATTAGGTATCCCCCAGAACTGCATCTCTGCTTTTAATACATGCAAAGTACTGCTTAGAATTAAAAAACCATTATGATCCATTAAAAAACTTCGGTGAGTATTAATTGTTGTAACACCTTGTTTCTGCTTACTGCAAACATTCTATTTATATTCTCTGCTTTCAGGCCTGCAGAGGCTCTGAATTTGATGAAGGTATACAAACT
>VYZP01066514.1:0-22027 GCA_013400635.1 Hypocryptadius cinnamomeus
TTCTCTGCCCTTCAACTCTGACATACAACTCTAATGCAGGAGAACACTAGCTTGCTATTAATGTAGAGAAGAGCAATATTTGAATTTAACACAGCTTGTCTGTTCTTGGTAGATTTCATCTAAAACACTATTTAAAATGATAGACTAGGGAGGAATGGCTGCAACCTTACATTCAGAAATATTTTTTCATGTCTTTAAAGCCTTCTTCCTTGACACTGTTCTAACCTTAGGAAGCCTCGGTTCACCTCCAAGAGGAATGAAAAAAGAAATTCTGTATCCTGTGTCCTTTCACACACAAACAGTTTGTTGAATTGGTCTCCACGAAAAAATATTTTCTTATAAGTGAAGGATGTAGAAACAATCATCAATTCTTCAATTAAGATCTCCATCCTAAGCAGAATTTAAAACAAATTACACATAAAGGCATTTTTCCCGTTGGTTAGAAAAAATAGGAAAAAACACTGAGACTTCATTTTAGGCAACACGTAGGCAAATTTCTAGTTCCCTAATGAAAGCACTTTTGCATGCTACTCAAACTGAAACATTTTTTCCTAGTTGTAAATTCTAAGTAATGGCTGGAAAGATATTTTTCTGTTATGAGAACTCCTTCATGAGCAGGCAGCTCTAGACACTTGATTATTTATTAGCTCCAGCAATTGCAAAGAAAATTTTGTACTGGAAAAATCATTGAAATGAGCTCTTCATTCCTTTGTACTATTTGGGGGAAGGGGAGGAGATATCATTTAATTTACTTAATTTCCTTGCACATTATTGCTGTTTAGCAATTTATATAAGTCCTCCTTTCTGAACAAATGCTATTAATAGGTTTGGGGCATAGGGAGGGACAGAAAATGGCTGCACTTGCTTTGCAAATCTCTATTCAGTCTTGCAAATCTTCACAAAAGCAATCAAATAAGAAAATCCAATGCACAAGGACCATGAGATCTTCAAGACACTTTTTCTTTCGTAGTACAGGGAAAGCATAATCACTGTTTCTATGCCAGTTAAGAGAGTGAAAATACCAAAACTGAGACCATACATTACATTACATGGAGTAGTGAATTTTTCTGAAAACTGTATATTGCTGTTCCAGGACCAATACAGTCCTCCACCAAAAAGGGAACAAACACCGGAGGGAAAAAACCAAACACAAAAAACAAACTACAACCACAAACTATTAGAAGCTGTGATATAATATACAATTTTGCTAATATCAACTTTAACTTCCCTAACTTCAGTTAGAAAAGAAATCTTATAAAATGGACTGCATTGTTATCTAGAAACTTTATTTTCAATTAAGGACAAGAGAGACAGTTGCTACCCTTACCTCTCAATTCAGAACTCCATGAGTCCGACCAGAATCAGATCCAATAAAGGAAATACAGCGAGAAAACCTAATGATGTTCTACAGAAGACATCATTTTCTTATGCAACACAGAGTTTCATGATTGTGGGATTTGAGTATTTTGATAGTTCATTTGGTCTAGAATCTCTGTGTCTATCTTCAATATCTTCTATCTGTCTGTCCGTCTTTCAATCCTCAATATCACTGATTCCACAAAGAAAGCTAATGAATGCTACTGAAATACTTGCTTCTTTATTTCACACTTTAAGGAAATATTAATAAAATAACTAATGGCACTAATTCTGAGGAAGAAAAGCTAAATGACTACTTAGAGCTAGGCACCTTCTACTGGCAACACTCTTCTCACTACACACAGAAACAAAACAGTGTCACTGACACCAGTAACAAAACTACACACAAACTACAACACCATTTCTGTGGGAGCAAGCATTATGATTTGCCATAGAGTGGAAATGACAATGTTTCCTCTAGTGTCTTTCTCCACTGAAGGAAAGATGGTAGAAAACTTCAAGACTAAATTACAGAAGCATTTACAAATACATATTCTTAAATATGAAGCGACTGTCTTAAATGAGATGTAAAAATTCAGAATAAAGGTTTTACTTGCCTCTGCTTACTATTTCTGACTAAAAGATGAGTGCAGTTGTTGACTGTACATGTTACTTATTTATGTAACTAAATAGGAAGTGTAAAATCCTCAAGATACAGCAAGCAGCATTTTAAATGATCACTTCATAATTGCTCAGCTTGACCTTTCCCAAGTCATTTATCAGTAAGCAGACAGAAAAAATAAACTGCATCTGTATTACCTTGTTTGATTGGGAGGGACCAACATCAACTGTGACTTCTACTGCAAACAGAGCGGGGGATGCATTGTAAATGGAGGAGGAAGAGTAGGGACTTACAGAGGGAGGCAGCTAGCTTTTAAATAGTCAGCTGCTCACAGACTCTTAAGAAAAAGAAGGCCATGAGGGACAAGGTTTCATTCTAGAAAGCTAGAATAACCTGAAAATTATAGGGAACAAGTTAGGTACCTTCACCATAGAAACCCAACAAAGTAACACTGAACCCAGACACTGAAGGTCATGAGATGTTTTCTTCAGAAAGCACAAGTAGAAGTACCAACTGCTTGGTAACCTTTGTCAGTACAGTGTAAAGTGCAATAAGCTGTCAAGAAACGTGATCAAAGTGCTAATTCACAAATTATACTCAGCAACTTCATATTCCAGAAAGTCATGTGAAACTACTAAAATAAGGAGTTTGGAGAATAAACACTATATAGGACCTTTGCATTTAATCTTTTCTCTATTGTTTCAAAGAAAATAATCCATTGTTAAGGGGAGAAGAAAAAAAATTAAAATATAAACTGAGAAAGTAGTAGCTGTAGAATAGCAAAAATCAAATAATCTTGGCCAAGAATTATACAAGGATCTTCAACTTGGACCATGGTTGTAAAACAAAAATATTATCACTATCCTCTCACAAATATAAAGCCAGAAAATACACACAGTAAATGGCAAACAGGGAGAGAGTTGTTACTGTCTCCAACAGATCTCATCTTACACCGAAAACTTGTACTTTCAAGTTCAGAAATAGAACAGCAGAAGAGATACCCTACTGGAAATCAACACACAATTGTGGGCAGAAAGGCAGGATGTGAAAGCAGACAGAGGATACTGCTCCGGGGACTAGGAACACTTAGAATGCAGAAGCTCCTGGTTTGCTCCTTATGGTTGTTCATGAATTCTGCAGGACTCAGAGTCACTGAGGTAAAAATGAGATAGGTCTGTAATGAGCTTGGCTCAGTCAGTACTGAGGGGTGCAGTTTCCTAGGAACAGACACCTTTCCATGCAGTAGCATGTCACATTTCAATGTGTTAAAAAGAATCACTGCATGCTTTCTTATGTGACTGTATCTGAATTTAGATTCTCTAGCCTGTATCTACAAATGGATAGAAAAAGAATGGCTGGAGTAAAACAGCTAGGGAGGGAGGGAGGGTGAAGACTGTAGCACTCCATACCCTGAAGCCACATGTACTGCCAGCTACATCTAGCAAGTCTGCAAGTCAGCCTGTATCTGTATCATGTGAAAGCAATTTAATTCACAGTACCTAAAGTCCCCTCTGTTGTTTTGGCAGGCAATATGGGAATATCTCAAAAAATTTTTTTTGAAACAGGAAAAAAAATTTGAAATTGGTCTCACAACAGCAATGCAATAAGAGCGACAGAGAGCAAAAAATGTTTTCCAGGTGCACAGTTTCTGGCTGAAACACATGGCAAGCAAACACAAATGTGGACCACCCCCAAGAGGACAGTTGAATCTCCTCCCCAGGAAGCTTGCCTTGATCAAGCTTGCACCTTCAGCACAGGAACACCAAGTACAGATGGTAAATGAATTTGGACCGCAGTGTATGTCTAGACAGGCTCTGTGCTGCAACTGGCCTAACATTAGTAGGTACAATGCTAATATAATGTTTTTTTAAAACCTACCTTTAGTATATTTTTCAGGAAATAATAATCTGCAACAACTACTCCCTGAACATACTCACCCATCAGCATCACGAAGGGAATAGCAATCTTTTGCTGTGGGTAAGTGTACACAGACTATGAATTGTGAAGGAACACACTGCTACAAGCAGACGTCTATCTCATTGGGAATTACTTCAATCAAACAGGAATGCAACACATGTATTTATTTACCAGAGGAAAACACAGCCACTGAAGCAGTAAGTAAATGCTCTCAAATATTCCCTGCATATGCATCCCACACAACACTCTACTTCTTGACCTTTTACCTCATTATTGTATTTTTTAACCAGTAGGAAAAAACCAAAGAACAAAAACCTGGTTAAAAGTTCAATTAGCTGGGGAAGAAGAAAAAGACAACTCATATGTCAACTAGCACACAAGCTCTCCCATCTCCATGGCAACCCATCCTAGAAGTTCATCAATTTGTCTTTTTGATTTTTAACACTGTATCTAAAAGACTAAATTCTTTCACTTTTAGCTGCTGGAAATGAAACTGTGTGTCATCACTTTGCAACATTTAGGAATTAGTGACTTTCTCACAGTGTACTTGAACAATTTATCTTTATACTTACTAGTAAAGCGTTCCAAACAAGGAACATCAGTAGAAAAAACTGCAACTGTTTATCAAACTCATAAACATCTTTTGATACAGCTTTATCCACAGCGATTTAAAATATAGAAGACAACATGCCAGAACTTACACAGTAGGGAGCAGCCCTACCCTGGGAAAAAAATTATCCACCTGGCACTTTACTGTATTTAACATAAAATGTCTCCTTTCTGAATACTTGAAATACAAAATCATAAATTTAGCATAAAGTAGTATCTAAACTTACAGAAGTTGAAATCCTCTTTGCTGCTTCTGTAATTGCCTGCTCCAATGGTTTCCAAACACGGAAAGCGTAACGACCTAAAAAAGATGGAGGTTAAATGAAATATTCACTAAAATGCAAAAAAACGCTCCACAAACAAGCTCCAACTTATGCTCATCAGTTTACAGTGGAAAGAATTTTTGTTTTTAAAAGACCCTAAACTATTGGGAGAGGGAGAAGAATTTTACTATACTGCATCTAAAAATCTAGTCATGGACTGCAAAGACCCATTGTGTTTACTTGCTATTTAACTCACTAAATAAATAGATATAAATACATTTCAATATGACAAATGAAGATATCTGCCTTGTGAACTTTAAGAAAAAGGGTGGTTTGAAACATTAGCTTTGGGTATACATTATTTATTAAATACTCTTCAAAGGTTATGTCTTCAAAAAAAGAAATCCATGTACTACATGTTTCTTGCTGTGATGCTGCATGCTTAATTACACACCTTGTAAATACTGCATTTTTAATTTCGTTAGAAAAAGACAATCTTCTGGGATTCAGAGCCAGTCAACTCTCCACTAGCACTGGATGTGTGTACCTAGGAAAGACTAGAGGGATTCCTGTAAGGCTGTGTTCCCAGAAGAACAAAGCAGCTCTATCAACAACAGAATCAAGATTTATCCCATGTTACTGGAGGATTTTCCATGTAAATCCTCTCTCCCCAGTTATTTTTTTAACTATTCTTTAGCAATGTAATTTAATATTACACACAATGGAAAAATTATTTATAAAATGTGGCTCTGCTTCATTCAAATAGCATCTTGCGTTCATTCTTACAACATATATAATGCCTGTAAGTTTTAGCGATCTAAGCCTGTGCCTATGGAAACACAGAAGCCAAAACCACATTTGACTATCTCCGTTGAAACGTTGTGATGTACCATTACCTCACTCTCTTCTCAATGCTTACTGTTAACCATTATTTAATGTTAAACTCATAACCTGCCGTCAAACTAGAACCTATTTTTCAGAATAACAAGCAGTCCAGATGCAAAGAGTTCAGGTAATAAAAAACACAGTATGGAAACAGTTAGTATGATAAATCACTAGTCTATAAAACCTTTTATTTTCCTCTATTTCAATTTGTCGAGCATCACCTTCACATCACAGCATCTTGTTGCACTCTTCTGTACTAAAGGGCCTCTACGTTGTTACTAAGTAAATAAACTTTTCACCTTTCATTTTGCTGAAAAAAAGCAGATGGAGCATTTTAGCTGCTGTCCATGAAATTACATTGTCCAGCTTTCTCCACCTTTTTCGAAAAGAATTTTGGAATTTATTACTTTGAAGGTGGACACAATTTTCCATAGTACTCTCGAGCAGCCTTTCCACTTTCCACTATTTATATTCATAAAAACTTCATTAACCCTTTTGGAAACCACAGCTCACAAAGTGAGAGTTCTGCTGGTAATTTACCTTACCTGCAAATGCAACAGTTGCAACGCCAAGTCCAAGTGCTATCATAGTCCTGGCCTAAAGCAGAAAAACAGGAATCAGAATAACATGTGAATTCTAATTTGATATATACACACCTTTTACTTTAACAAGGAGCATTTGTGATGTCTGATGTGAACATTTCATTTATAAGCTATGAAAGCAGTGAAAGTAAGTTCTGTATTCCACAGGCTGTTAGATTTTACATTCAGTCCCATTAACCCCCACCATTGTATCAGGTTTAACTTGAACTACCCATTAGCAAATCAGTGAACATACATTGAAATCAGCTCATAGTATGTGCTGATAAAAACACAAGGCACATAACTATACAGGATTATTTAAAATTACTTGTGCAATCTAGTTCAACACAGTACATAACAAAGTATCAGTTTACTACAAAAACATGAAGAACTAACTCAAAACTCCCATATCAGGTGTATGTATTTTCCTACACAGTGCTTGAAAAAGTCAGGCACTTCAAGAAGGATAAGAAGTATTCCTATGTTGATCAAGAAGCTGATGAAAGGTATGAAGTAAACCTTGAAAAAAGGACTGCCTTCTCACATGTTTGCAGAATTCAGGAAGGGTAACAAGCTCTCCACATCTGAAAAGCCCCTATGTAATCTTTAAAACAAAGGCAACAGTCATCTGCGGCATTACCTGTCTTATCATACGACAGTTCAATAATGCCTTGAATTTCCCCCTGAGAAACCTGAGCAATCAGATTAGGTTTATCTTGAATTCAAAACATAATGACAGTGAAAATGCTTTTATCACCAGACTGTCTCTTCTATATATGACTTACTTCCACAATTATCCCATAACTGGTTTATACGTTTTATACAAGCAATTCTGACAGAAGGACTTGGAACTCCAACTTCAATGTGAATGCCCTAGTAACTGGATCTGGAACCCAGGTGCCTTTATCACTAAGATTTCTGGGGCTAAAATACTTCGTTTTTGATTGTACCCAACCTCATTTCTGGACTGTGGGAGAAGGGGAAGAGTTCAGAAAGACTGTTTCCAAAGCCTTCCTAGAGCTGGCTTAGTAGGGCCTAGATCATGTGCTGGCAACTTGCCCAGAAACAGGCAGCTGTACCAGATGCAGGCGCTGCCCTCACGCCCAGTGGCTCCTACACTTGGCTCTGAAGGCAAGTGGCTGTGACTGCTGCCTGTAGCACTGAGCTCAGCACAGAAGCCCCAGCCTCCTCTGAGGTCGCCAGTAGAAGCAGCTGTATTCCTCTGGATCTAGCATCTGGATGCTGCAGATTCTAAATACCTACCTCCCACCTACATGAGGGGGAATTCTTGCCTTAGATATTTGTCCATATATTACATTTTAGTAATTTAACGCTTCCATTTCAGTGTAGTCTTCAGTCTCAATATTAGTATTCACCTCTGAATGTGAAAATAATGTAGTACCTTTATGTCTGTTGTTCCTTTCAGTTCCACAAGTTTCCTCTCATCTTTTCCCCATGAAAATGTTTAAGCATGTTATCTTAAATGGTAGATGTAAAATTGTGAAGCATACAGGTCATCTCCTCACTAAACTAAAACTCTTTTCATTTCTTCTCACAAATCAGTTTTCCCAGGCTCTCAATATTCAAACATTCAAAAAAATTCCTCCACTTAGACACAAACCACAAACAGCCACCTTTCTGGAAATATCCTAACCCTATAGGAATTCTATATTATTCTGTCTTGTGGTTTGTGACCACGGATTAATATTCAAGAGTTTCCTTGACTTATTCAGACTGACAGCAAGAATCTTTTACTAAGTGGTTACAGTCAATTAAGAGCTCAACAATGTGTGAAATAGATCATGCTGGCAAAAAAAAATAAAAAAATTAGCCTTTTAATTATCCAAATTAACTTATACTTGCTTTGCCATCAAAAAGGTGGTTTAAGTCAGCAGTTCACAAGACATACAGGTTCCAGCAAGGCATTAGCAGTGGACACCTCATCAGAGGCAAGACCAAGCACAGAGACCAGACTAATAAACAATACGACGATTCTGTCCATTCAGTGCAGAAGTAGCTGAAGTGGTTTTGCACAGTAATCTGGGAGAACAATGCAGAGACCCCTGAGGGCCTTTGACAGAGTCGGCAATGTCGGATGGAATGCATTAGCCCAATCTCAGTGGAAAGCATCAGCAGTTAGTGGAAAGCTACTGTTGCCCAGAGTACAGCAGGTAAAAACAAACCATGGCAGCAGCCCTTGAATAGGAGCAGGATGCAAGATCAAGGGGAAAATAAAGACAAGACAGAAAACTTGGTAAAACTGGTACAAAGCTCAAGCCAGAGAGGAACGAAAGATTGTCCACACATTTAGGAGATGTACAGGCACCATAAAATCTGAGAAATACTGGTTTATGGCAACTCACCTTATTTGCATTATGAGCAGGTTAGAGAAGAGCCACTTGCCACATATTAGCAAAGAAGTGACAACTTGACACACCAAAGCATCTTGCATGTTTGTTATGGTGTGAATGTATCCTAACTATACGCATGTGATAAAGATGGAATTTGCATCAGTGTGAGATTGAAAGTTTGGCCTTTTTCTTGACACAGACTGCCATAAAAGCAGTGGCAAATTCAAGTACTAACCAGTAAGTTCTCCAAGTCCAACTTGACTCAGTTTCCTTTTCTATGCTCTCTCAACTCAGTTAAATATTTAAAAGAATCAGTCAAGGGTAGCCTGGTGCTTTGAAATGTAAAGTCCAAAGCTTTAATTAAATGCACTCCTTTCACGTCAATATTAAATGAAAGCAACTCGCTCTCTCTCTGGAAGGCAGCAGTTCATTTACAGCATGCTAATACAACTACCACCATGATTATTTTTGTCTCCTATTGCTTGAAATTGCATTTCATAAGGGATAAATAAATAAATACATACACACTGACTTTCAATTACTACAGAATTGACCTCCCCCCCCGCTCCAAAGATGCTGTTAAGAAACTTCCAAGATGTGGATTTTAAATGAAATCATTATGTTACAATCCAAGAGGGAAAAATAAAGAAATAAAATATTAAAAACTAACATCTGTCCCTTTCTTTATTCAATTAATCAGCTCCCAAAGGTTAGTCATCAACCCCATGCTATTCTGCTGATCTCAGTATTTTAATTTTACTATGTAATTCAGTCTTCAGTAAGGAACCCTCCTAAAGGAAACTAATGAAAAAGTTATGCTAAATCTGCAAAACCTGAATTTTCCTAATCCTTTTCAGAAATTAGCATAAAAAACCACAAGCATTAGAAAGGCAACTGCCAAGACCTGATTTACCTAAGCATTTGGCAAACAAAAGAGCATAAAGTATATTAATTAACACACAGTATGTTAGAAAACAGAGAATTTCTGCCTATTCCTTTAATATTTAATTCTCCAGTAACCTTAATTTTTTAGCAGAAGAAACACGGGAGGATGAGATATTATTTTTGCAAATCCCCAATCCATGGCACCCTTCTAATTTAAACACACTCAAAAAATAAAATTACATATGAAGTTCTTAGCATTACAGCTTCTTCTTCTATGAAGTAGAAAAAAGGTAAATTTATAAACAAAAGGAGAATTTCAAATGCATCATTTCAAAACTTCAGCACAACACTCTTACATCTGACAATGGGCTGCAAATGCTAATGCTTTCCAAATGTTAAAACCTATCTGCCTGCATATGATTTGGATTTTATACTGGTTCTTCTACTACAACTAGTGGAACACCCTTCTCAGTCAAATGAAAAATATTTTGCTTTCCTCACTACTAAGTTTCATACACACAACAGGAGTCCTACAGTCTTTTGCCTCAGAAACCTACAGTGAGCAGAACAGAATAAAAAGCACAGAGAAAAGAATAATTCGTTTTCACGAGCTGAATGGCATTTTGCAATTAATCCATGCTTAATTGTGGACCAGCAAAATAGGAGCTATGTACCTATATTCAACTAAATACACAAGTATCAATTGCTTAACTAAAAATTTTTAAGGTTTGGTTTGTTGTGGGTTTTTTTTAGTTCTGTACACTGCTAAGAAGTAGGATACACAAGTATATTAATTAAATGTACAAAAATATTTCTGAAAATAGATATTTCCTTAAAATAAACAAAAATTCTTGACTGGAAATAAAAATGATTGCTTGGTATGGAAGACAGAATAAGGCTTCTATTCCTCAGAAGAGTAGCTACAGTTTACTGGAATACTGCTCTAGAGCAAACCACCTCACTAGCACTATATGGAGGCAGAACCATTGTGAAGTGGGATTATATTATAAACTCTATGCAACCGATTTGATTTCATAATCTAGTGTTTCCCCTCTAGCCTTAACCTTCCTATGAATTTTGTTTTCCAAAAGTAAGTTAAAAGTAATTTCATCTGGATGCTGTTCTCCATACTGACACAATCCTCACATCATTTTGTGTTCTTTAATTTCCAGCAATCTTTTTGTTTTGTATATAAACCTATGACTACAGTTCTGGATGGTTTTTCGAAGGAAATTGAACCAGAGCAAGATTCACTAATAGAACAATTACCATAAGGTATTCAAATCAATCTTCTTGAGTATGTACTAATTAACAAAGGCTCCTGTGGATGATCTTTGAGAACAGACCTCTCACGCTTCCACTGCTGCTCTTCCATTGCTCCAAATGCTTCTGTAAAACAACTACAAGAGTAAATGTGACCATGACCAAGTGACTTTCAGCTAATATCCTAGACTAAGGAATAACTTCCAAAAGAAAACTGCAGACATCCAGATTTCAGTCCTCTAAAGATCCACCTCAGTCTCCAGACCTCAGTAAGAATGTGACAATACTCACAACAACAAAGCAAGCCATGCTAATTCCAAATGCAACTTTTATCCCAGATGGGTAAGAAGGCCCAAAGACTCAACAAAATTCTAGGAATTCCCTGCCACGATTCCACAGGGGGAAACAATAACGAGTTTCAAAGCCAGCTTCTTAAGATTACACACTTGCTGTTAAATACACAGGAAGACTCTTCTGTGGGGAAAAAAAAGTCCTAGACTGTAGTAACAATGAATAAATAACTTAGAGAACTGTGATTTTTAAAACTGTTTTTAAAAAGTAGAAATATTTTAGAGACAATTTCACACACACAATTAGGTTAGGCAAGTAAGACTTTTAAAGCATTTAAAAAATGTGAAAACTTCACCATCTGGGGCTTTAAGCCGCGCGTTTTTCCCAATTCTCTTTTCCAATGGGAACTCACCGTTCCCTGAACTAGTTGAAGCTACAGGAATGAAGAAGTGGGATAAAACCCCAGCATCCTTTCCTCTAGAGCACAATTCAGCATAGGAAACTTTGGAGACACTCTGCCTCCACCCAGCCTTTCCCACAGTACAAAGTACCAGATGAGAATTACTTTTCTGAAAGAGCTCTACAAAACCTTTAACACTCAAACCTGCCTGTGGTAATAACATTTGCACAGTGGGTGAAAACGCGTCAGGTATCACCTTTTCACTGCAGGGAACAAAATTTCTGGCCTTGTTTCTGAGTGCTGGGGCTGAAGTGTTCCCATGTACCCTGCTGTGGAATCCCAGCAGATAAGGGACTAATGTGTATGTTCCAAACACCCACTGGCTGTGGAGCCAACCAAGGACAGACAATAAATGCTGGCAATAACCAAGGATCGTTGGCATTAACACGCCGTGGGAAAGAACAAGATGTGGCTGGAGAAGGGGGCCATGCAGAGGCAGGACAGCACTTTTCCTTGCTCCAGCTCCTGGAGGTAAACACAGCACAGTACAGTGCAAGGATGAGGCCAAGCAGGGGGCACGGACCGTAGAGGGGGGAGGGATCAAGACCACCAAAGACCCCCCCAAGCCCTCCAGCCGGTTTCCAGAATTTCACACAAAGAGAGAAACCTGTTCTCCTGGCAGGGAAAACCTATCCATAGAAAAGTATCCCCAGGCACCCCCAGGACATTTCATCAGCTGGACTGATGCTGAAACCAGCACTGGTGATCTCCTTCACTCTCTCACTTCTCCTCTTTCTTTTTCTCTTTCTAGTCTCCTTTCATTCACATCTTCTTCTCTCTCTTGCCTTTCACCCTACCCCTGTATCCAAAACCCGCTGCCGTGTGCTTACACGGTAGGTCAGAGCCAACATCTCCACACCAACCGTGTAACACGCTAATAAAACTTTCCGACTGAGGGCCCTCTGCCTTCCGTCGTTCCCTGGGACCACGAGCACTTACGAACCCCGGGTGCCCTCCCCTCAGGGGTGGGACGCCACTCCCGCTGCCCACGCTGCAGCTGCCCCCGCGGCACCAGCCAAGGACCCTCTGCCCCCAGCCTCCCAAAACGCCTGTCCCCGCAGCCCCGGCACCCGCCCCGCTCACACACGTCACCCTTCACACGTGTGGAGGCCCGGGGTGCGGACGGGGCAGCAGCCGCCTCACGGCCCCGGGGGTGGGGGTCCCGCCATGCGCTCACCAGCCCCCGGTCCAGCTCGGCTTGGCCCTTGCCGGCGCCCGTAGGAGCCCGGGCGTACTCGGCGTAGCGCAGACCCTCGGCGGAGGCCGCGGCGCCCGCCATGATGGCGCGAGGAGGAGCGAACACTACGGGTCGGCCGGAGGGACAAACAGCGCGGCAGGACGGAGCGCGAAGGGCCTCCTCCCGTGCGGCCAAGGCAGGCGCGATGCAACCCGGGAAAAGCGGGAAACGGAGCGATAAGGGATAATCAATGCAGACATTAGGGATAATCAGCGCATTGACAAATGGGATCAGGAGGGGGAAAAACATCCACACGGAAATTATTCGTGCCCATCTTCAGAATACAGGATTTTAGAAAGGGGGGGCAGGGGGATATATGTAAAGGAAAGTGTAAAGCGTAATTAATCTGGGAAAAAAACCTGCGAAAATGCTTGCTTGCACCTCACTTGATGTCTGTATATGTTTCACTGTGTTTATACCTTGATTCCCTGCAAATGCTGCCACTTTGGATGGTAGTTCACCCTTCTGGAAGGGCTCCTCACCCGATGCCTCCCTGTGCAGAAGTTGTCCACCGCCTTTCGTCCCACAGCACAGTCAGTAAAATGCTCAGCCCCGTGTCCCCACAGCAGTGAAGCGGCTCTTCCCTTGTGCTGCTTTTCCTTCCCTCCTGCCTGGTAGTGCTGGCGATGGAATTGGATCATCTGCGGGTTGCTAAGCGGTGTGACTGGACAAAAAGAATTACTCTCCTCACCTCCTATTTCAAACGACGATTGCTCTTCTGAGCATCTCTTAAGTATCTTTTTAAAGTACCGCAGAGGTGAGCTGACCACATACAGCATTTCATTAACCTTAGAAAGACATATAAATTTAACTTTCTACTGAACAGAAGTCATTGGAAGTTGCATGATGATCTGTTCGTCAAGAAATGCATTCATTTTTACTTCTTCATTGGACAGATAATGCACAATCATGTATGATTAATTTTTTTAAACCTTCAGTGGAATTGGATTTCTTAGAAACTTAAAACTTATCTTAGAATCAATAGAAATGTCCCCAACTAATCTTTTTAAAATTCATTTATTTGCATAGAACTGATGCAGAATAGCATGTCACTTACTACTTTTTTGATTAGCAGACCCAGCTTAAAAAACAATAAATTGAAAGTTTTGGAATTCAAGGTCTCTTCCTTAGTTTTCCAAGCTGATCTCTGAGACCCCTTAACAAATGAGATTCTGTTCTCATTAATCCAAAGCTATTTTGCCCAAATACTACTGTCACAGCTCCTGGTCACAGCAGCCAAGTTCTTCCTCCTTTATAAGTATCAAATCCAGAAAAGCGTCTGCCCCTGTGAGGTGCTTGATCACCTTTGGAAGGAAATTATAATCTATGAACTCAGGAAATATTTTATGTCATTGTAATGGTAGCAAAATTTAAGATGGTCCATACAAATACATCCAGGCACACTCTGAGATGGAAAACAGTGCTCAAAACATCTCTTTTTCATATCACCAGCCACACCACTGCTGCTGCTTTCCGGACAGAGAGCCGCAGGAAGCGTATTGATTACACGGAGCAAACCAGATAATCAGCACGAGGAGAATGTATCTTCTGCCAGGAGTGAAACAGTGTAGTTTGTTTTCCTTGGAAGCCAGGAGGGGAGGAAGGAAAGCAGCTGGGTCTTTGGTTATGGCTCTCTCCCGAAGCTCCTCTCAGCGTGGCACAGCTGTGTGCTGTGTTGTGCACAGGATGGTGCTGGTAGAGACAATCTGTCCATTACTATTTAATTCAATCCTAAACACTGGTGTGTTCCAGCATATTGTCACTATTAATGTGTAGCAATGTTGTCCAGATTTGTTATGCCATTGAAGTTAATTGTCTGCATACTTTTCCTATAAATTATTTCCCTAACCAGTCTGTGCCACAGTATTCCATGTTGCAGCCAGGATCCATGCTGGCAAGAGTCTCTGTCAGGAATGAAGGAGAATTTAGAAATGGTTACTAGGTTAAATATTGTAAAATTGATAACAAGGATCCTATGTGTGTTTGGGACTGTTACCACTGAGAATTTCCAAAGAACCTGCAAATGTAGCACCTGATCAGTGAAATTAGCATGGCTGTGACCGAAGTTTCATCCTAAAGATTAAAGTTTCTGAGGTCAGGCAGAGAAGAGAGTATAATTGAAAGTTATCAAGGAAATCATGAGGCATATCATATAAAACTGGAAAAGTCAGTACTTGAGCCTGGCTGAATTGTCATGTGCATACAAATGAATGAAGAATAAATCCTCCCAGCCAGGATTAGAAGTTTTGAGAGTTAATTCTCCTACAAGCATTTGTATATTTAATCACCACAATATACTATAAAAGTTATAAAAAACATGAGCTGTGGACTTCTATTAAATTCTTTAGGTAATGTATTTGGAAACATAACCCAATAAAGAATGTAATGTTCTTTCTAGACACTTTAATGGTCTGTATGACACCTTTGGTTGACTAGGTACCACAAGGTAGTATATTATATTAAATCCTAAGCTGGAACTAATCAGGGCCTTTAGGAATTCCAACAGCGTAATTATTCCTTGGAGAAAATGGTATATATGTCAAAAAGCTCATGTATCTTTTGTGAATAAGTAAATCTATGCTTTAAAAGCTGTAAAGAAAAAATATCTATTCAAGAATATAGCAAATACTATTTTAATAATATTTTCCAGACTTCTCAAGGACTTTTTCCTTCTGGACATACAGCTGGAGCAACAGCTCTTAGAGATCTTTGTTTCTGATATCATTTGTGCAGTTTCTAATATCATTTTTACCAGTTAATTTTGCCTTTTCCAATAGATTTTTTGCAGGCATTTTTAATGATATAAATCATTCATTTGTAGTCCTGATTGTTTTTATAACATCAGACCTTTAAAACAGCCCTGCTTTCTTATTTAATGTTATTTATATAGCAATATAGATATGCATAGCATTCTCCAGGCTAATGAGCTGGTCCTGAAATGTAGCAATAATCTTCAGGCACTGGACCTCAATACAGCAAATTCTGGACACCAGGTTAATTATATTTTCAATGCCCACTTCCATTTGCTGAAGCAGTATTAGCTAAAGGAGAGGTGCACCTGCTGTAATGCTGTAATACTGCAGAGAAAGCAAGGGTCAATTTTCTTTTAGAGGATGGAAGATGATAGTCTTTGACAGGTACTGTCAATTTCAGCTTTTTGCAATAACATGGGAAGTGTGTGCAGCATTTTACATCTCCTAAATAGATTACCCAACACATCCACACACACGTACTTGTCAAAGCTAATGGCATTCTCTCTGCTGAACCTGATTCCAGTCCTCAATCTAAACAAGAATAAATCTTAACCAAATGTTGACATTTTACCCTCCTCCTGGGGCTCCTCTCCAGGGAGCAGAGAAATTTCTCTTCTCCAGCATCCTCAGCTGTAACAATTAGTTCTATCAACCCTGCAGAAAGTGATCAACCTAATTCTACAGCAAGGTAGAGTACTCAGCCAGAAAAAACATTGGTAAAGTAAAATGCACCTCTAAAAATTCAATTCTTATTTTGCCATCATGCTATAACAACTCAATAAGCATTGCTAATTATAGATATTCCTCTAGGGATATTTGCCATCATTTCCCATTGCTCTAAAGTATAGAGATATGTTCCCAATGATCAATTATTCAATATGCTCTGCAGTATATTCAGCTGTGTGTCTTACCTACTTAGCCAAAATATCCAGGGTAAAAAGCTCGGTATGTGAACCCTTGAGCATCCTATTCAGCTGTTGGACTAAGTGTTTTAATGCTGATGACAAAGGAAAAAACATTTCTCAAGGCCTTCTGATACCATTTCCTGGCTTCTGAAAAAAATAGAGAGTGAGCGGTATGAAAGCTTGCCTGTCCTGGCTGTCCTTTCAAAGGTCTCCTTCAGTTTGATGCTTTTCTTCAGGCTTTAGACTTCTAGTATGCTTGGATCAAATAAAAATCTTAGCTTTTAATGAAACGTGTCTGTGGTTGTGGAAAAAACCCCTTTAAAAATGCAAAACCTTAAAATGCCATAAACCAATAGTAAAATAATGAAGAATGAACAGCTGTCTTCAGGGAAGGAAAGATAGGGAACATTACATTGGTTTAATTTTATGGGGGTTTTAGTACTATTTCTTTCATAGAAGAGAGTTCTATCCTATCTAACATTCCCAAAGAAATGATGACTTGGCTGACCCAGATCCCTTTACAGTCAGAAAAGGTCTCTGATACCTCTAATTTCTGGTATAGTTCATGGTGCTGCAGAGTTGGAAATAAAGTTTCAGTACAAGATGTTCCTCCACAGAAGTTATTTTTGTTTATTATTGCAATTTCATGAGAAACACAGGTGAGGGAGGGAATATGACGATTCTTAATATTTCACATGTCCACTGAGGAATTTTCTCAGAGCTAAAGAAAGATCATTTTCTGTCTCCCACAAAATAAAATAAAAAATTGTTTTTAATAGCTGGAGGCAACAGAGCTTTACAGACAAAAAAAAGCTTTATTTTGACAAATGGATTTTCTCACTCCTTTTCTTGTTTTCTCCCCTATCCTGCTGGTGGGGAGTGAGGAAGCCACCAACTGTGTGAGTGCTCACTTGATAGCAAGGGCTAGTGCATTGCAGCCCCAGATCCAGTTAGGGATGTGCAGCAACTATAAATATAGCCCCTCAGATAGAACTGGCAGTCAGTGTTTGGTGGGTCTAGAAAAATATAAGTACTGAATTAAAATCCGTATGGAGGATTTGGGAAAGTTGAGATTTGGTGGTGTTTCAGGAGACTGAGTACATTGGCATCCTGAAGTTTTAGCATCTGTTTAACATCTATGACACTAAATAAAACAGGGCTGGAGGCTGATGCTTTTTCCTAAACACAGCTAGTACAGACTCATATATATGCTGCCTAAGACTAGTCTCCACTAGGCTAGAAGTAGCTAAGTGGCTGGGTGGATCCTAGTGGAGGCAATATGCATGTCCTTACCAAACTCCAAGCATCCTGAGAGCCTTGGGTGGTACTGCCATGATGCTAGAACTTGATTATTATTTTGGGGATATTTCAGCTCAGTGCATCTGAAGCAATGTAAGAGCTGGGTTGCAGCCTGTGAAATGTTGTGTTTTAGCAGCACGAAATTGAAGGGCTGATGAATGATACAGAGGCTGTGAGGTGAGTTTGAGATTGCTGGGATAGTGATGAAGAGATATTTAGGGTGGACAAGGTAAATCTGGTACTCTAGTTAATACTGACTTTCTGGGGGTCATGTCTGGCATGAACCATCCTTAGAGCCAGACCTGGTTGTCCTGGATAGAGTTAGTTTGGATTTTCCAAAACAGAGGTATGAAATAAATGAGCATGGAAGCAGCAAAAGTGATCAAGCTTCTAGTGCTTGGGTTCATTTCACGTCCCTCTTTTTTGAGCAATATAGATATAAATATTTAGATTCTACAGTTACTGTTTTCAGCCAAAAGTTTCTAAATTTCAACAGGAAAATGACACTAGATCTGAATTTTACATAACATTTTAGGATTGAAGACACAGCAGCAGTGGCCACATTAATTATAATCAATTTTTGTAATTAAATATGGGTTATTAAGACATCAATCTGCGTGGATAAGAACACTCCAGATGTCAAAGCTGGATTATTAGCAGATAGGGTGTCTGTAGGCACAGCTGTTATCCCACAAATCTTTGCAGTCCTCAGACATGATTTTGGCTATAATTTCTGCGCTACTTCTAGTGCTTCTGCATCTCCTGTATCGACCCTCTAGTTCTATGGAAGGGACTAAGCTTTGTGCTTGCTTCCATTTGCCAGCACCTTGTACATTAAATACATACATATGCTTGTGAAGAGAAGTGATGCAAGGGACTACGCACAAGTTCATCCCTTTACAACACACTGCCCTTGCACTCTGAAGTCTGCAGAATGATTTGTGTGCAAATGAAGATCACCTCTGCTGCAGAGCATGTTACGAGGCACGGAGGGAGGAGAGACCATTGGTGCTTCCTTCTTGGGGCAGCCCTAGGAGATGCATCCTTGTGGATATGGAAGCTCTGGGAGGTGAGCTGCTGGTGGCAGGGTCCCAAGGAGCATTACAACCACCAGGCAGCCTGTGGCTTTCCATATGGCATTTTACTTTACTCCTTCCCCTGCATGTGTGGAGAGTGCTGTAAGACCTAGGTGGTCCGGGCAGTCAGGAAACCTGGCCAGTGGTGTGTTTTTAGTGTAGCTTGATCAGCTGAGGACAAAGAGTGATGAGATCTGCATAAGTGGAGCTGGATCTCCTTAGTTCTGCTGCATTAATCTGGAGTAGCATTGCTAGTTCCTTTTTTGCTTGGATTAGAAGTTGCCAAACGTCTTTTATTTACTATTGATATTAAAAAGGTTGCTGGTTATCTCCAGCCCTGCAGATCCCCTAGATTCACTACCACTGGTTAGATGTGATCACTCAAAGGATCTCCATTTTCAGTAAGTAGATCATGTATTTGTCCTCTATTCAGGTAGAATTAGGAAAATCAAGAAGTTTTCTGATTGAGCAGAACTGAAAGGCCAAATTGGAATTTTTCAGGACCATTGCCTTAAGATTTATTTGAAGGTTAGTTTTTAGTTTTTCTTTCATATTTCCTTGTACACTCATGCAAAATAGAAACCAGAAACCCCCTTGTGAGAGACTGGACTATGACTCAAAGCAATTGCCCATTTGAGAAGGCACCAGAGTGCTTTGCTGAGACCAGGTTTGCAACTCACCAAGAATGAGATGAGTTTTTGGGTGTGTAATGACAGACCTCTGGTCTGCAAAAGACAGAAGGGATGAATTTATAACTGCCAGAGTCTACAAGCTGGGCTTTGATGCTATAAGAAGCAGATCTTGTGGAAACAGGGTGGTGCTTTTCACCATGCCAAATTGCCCACTCTTACACACACCCCTGACAATAGATCAAGACCTTCAATCACCACTTTGACCAACAGCAACACTCAAGTCTCATTGTAAATCCAGGGGTGGTAGATATGTATCTTCCTACTCTTATCCTTTCTTTCTCTTTCTTTTTTTTTTTTTCCCCTTGCACATTTTAAGCGATATCTTAATGTTTGTATATTGGCATATTACTATAGATAATAACAACCAAAGTGGCTATATAGCTGCTTTCCATTGCAACCAAATCATTCATATATGTGAAAAGTGCATATTATCTGGCTCTATGCAGATATTTACTATATGTATTATGTTGTATTGATTAGTAGTGCTATATTAACATTTTAATAGTATGATAAACATAGTTTTGTAGTTAAAATGTAACTTTTGTAGTTAAATAGAAACTATGTATGTGGGATATTTTTTTAAAAGAAAGGAATGAGGTACTCGCACCAAGATAGCAGCCACAGGACACCTAAATCTTTCAGAGAAAAAGAATTTATTGCTCCCTTACCAGGAAAAACTAACTTCTTCCTGGCTCTCTCATTAAGAGGAAGAAGTTGACACTGACCAGACAGAATCCTTTGTTTAAATGGAATTTATGCATCATGTATGAGATGTATGAATATGCAACAGGCTGTTGCTTTTAAGGGTTAATCCTCTGTTAATGTGTGTCCTTTTCCAGGCTTATTTTGCCCAGAAAGAGCAAAATACCTGGACTGTCCATAACTCTTTGTTTTTATTGTCTCATATTGTCCTAATGCTAATTGTCCAAATTTTTATTACTCTAATTATATTACTATTTTTGTAACCATTTTATTACTATTTAATTTTTAAAATTTTAAAAACAAGTGATTGGTGTTTTTCACAGCTGCTTTCCATTGCAACCAAATTGTTCATATATATATATATATATATATACACACACACACACATACATATTTGCAAACACTGATCATTAAGTGTTTTTTCACTCTAATCTGCCCCAAGAGATTTATTAACAAGAACCTGCATTACCTTCACCTTCAGGGGTGGGTAATAACACCCCCAAGAGTTATTCCTTCTGTCATAGGGAAGTGCTGGGTTAAAAAAATGTCAGAAATAGATCAGAAATATATGTCAGAAATATATCAGAAAAATGTCAGACCTCCCCATACTTCTGCACAAACTGTTGTCACCTGGTTTATTAGTGCAGATCAGCTTTGCTGTCACCCTGTGACCCCCGTCTGCCTGGGTACTGTGATTGAGATGATGAAACTTGAGCTTCAGCTGGTGGATGCCTCAGAAACCATGTACGTGTATCAGCACGCCTGCCAGCCCAAAGTTCAGGAAGGGGAGGAGTTTACCAGGAATTGAAACTGATTTCTGGAAACACCAGAGTTTTGAGTGTTCCTCTAGCTGTAGCAGCAATACTGGTTTCTGTCAAGGCAAGGTACTTGCAAGACCATGTCTGGGGTTGGAGGATGGAGGGAAGGCAGCAGGTACAGGACAGCTACTGCTTTCAATACTCCATCTTCCTCTCAGGGTTACCCCTGGAATGGCAACAATGAAACGGAGAAGGGTGAAAACACCCAGAAGCTGACCACATCTGAAGAGAAACAAGGAGGCCAAGCATCCGCACACCAACAACAGCAAAAGCAGTAGTAAGTAACAAGGAGCCTGACTAAAATGATTTACCTGCATTGGGTGCCTGTTCTCCAGCTTACTCGAGGAGTACACCTTTAAAGATGAAAATACTTTACCGAGAGCCTGAATGTGGCTGAGCACACAAGCAGCATGTTGTCATCTCTTTGGAGCTTCCTACATGGGACCCGAGTTGTTCTGGCAGGCTTCTTGACAGCATGGCTTACACCCTGTGCCATAGCAGTGGCCAGGTCTGTCTGTACCTTGGATACTGGTGTGTGTGGTGTCTGGCATCTTTTTTCAAAGTTTCTTGGCATTTTTTTTCAAAGTGAAATTTCAAATCTGGTTCTAGCTCCCTGTTTTCTGTGTCTCCTAATATTTCATCCTGCAAAGTCTAAAAATACTTACTTTGGCTTAAGAGATGGATGTAGGCTGCATTCCAACACTGCTCTGAATGCAGTCAAGGACACAGAACAGCTTCCAGGAACTTCATGCTCACAAAACTAATACCAAAGCTTCAGCATTTGGTGCTTTATTGGAATCTATGCTTACTCCCTCTCTTGCTTTCCAGTGACAATCCTGAGATANTCCTAATATTTCATCCTGCAAAGTCTAAAAATACTTACTTTGGCTTAAGAGATGGATGTAGGCTGCATTCCAACACTGCTCTGAATGCAGTCAAGGACACAGAACAGCTTCCAGGAACTTCATGCTCACAAAACTAATACCAAAGCTTCAGCATTTGGTGCTTTATTGGAATCTATGCTTACTCCCTCTCTTGCTTTCCAGTGACAATCCTGAGATA
>VYZP01066516.1:3565-26130 GCA_013400635.1 Hypocryptadius cinnamomeus
AGCAGCTCATTAAAAGACCTTGGGAAATAGATGACAGAGCAGCTGGCAGGAGAACTGGTCAAAGAGTGGCTGAACAGGCTCCAGTTACTCCAGCATGGCACCAGGACATGGCAAGGCAAAGGTGCAGCTGGGAACTTTGCTCACAGGGGGGATAGCACATGTGAACATTCATAAATGATTCTTCTTATACTGCCCTTGAGAGGAAAAGAGCTGCAATATAGGATGCTTGACCCTGAATTTTAGTATATTTAAGTGAATTTTCTCTTTTAATTGCTTTTGCAAATTTTCCTTTCCAAGACCTGGGGAGAAGCAAGAAGTTATGCCTGTGAGAGGAGTGAAATCCACATTTCTGTGAGCACACCCTGTGTGCACAGAGCCATGGCAGGTCTGGGCACCCCTGGCTCAAGCTCTGCTCACTGTGTGTGGGCTCCTGTGCCTTTTTCATGGCCTTGCATGCTGAAATGCTGCAATCACTGATGTGCTGCAGGGACCATGCAGAACACTCACAAAATCCCCATTTATTTCAAGATAAATCAGTTTATCTGATCTGGGAGCCCTGTGTGAGCAGCTGTGGCACTGTGCTATCTTCCACATGCCATGCTCTGTAAACAACCCTGTCTTTGGGCTGTGGCTGTGTTCCTTAGTCACTTGCATAATCTTAACACCAAAATTAGGTGACACACTCACTCCATCTGTTAGTTGCTCATTATATTCACAGATAGCTGGAAAAAGCTGCAGGAGCCAACATTTTCCTTTGAGAAGAGAGCAGTGGCAGGTGACAACTTGCTTCCAGATTGTGGGTAAAAAGCCAGAAGAACAGTTGGCCCCAGCTCCAGCTTCTGCTGGAACATCAGCAGAGCAAATCTGAAGAGCAACCACACAACGAGACCCTGGGAGACAGAAAAGTTTCATCCCAGTTGAGAATGTTAGAATGGAAATTCCACAGGGTTGGTTTTCTTTCCTATAACAAACAATTGTTTGTTATAGAAATATGGCTAAGGTGGATTTCTTTAAGAAGGGAAAATATTTGCACAAATGTATTTGGGGGGAAAAAAAATAAAATAGGATTGGTTTCCTGAAAACTGAAAAAAAAAATACAGACTGAGATTCTTACTCATCCCAGTGCAAACTTAATTTAACTTAGTACTGACAGAGGCAAATGGCTGTAGTGTTAAAGGTCAGAAAAATAAATTTATTGGGATATAAATTTCTTCCATTTTCTTATTTTACTCCTGATGATGGTAGTGAGAAGATCTGGGCAAGATATTGGCCTTGGGGAAGATGTTCTTTGTTATGCTTTTTACAGAGTGCCACTTTTATGCAATGATGAGGGAGAATAAATCAGTAAATAAAACCTGGTGTGGAAATCAGTGCCTAAGATGGGGTACACACCTTCCTAGCTTCTTTTTGTTTAAGTTCTTCCTGGTCATTTAGTTTCACTATGAACATTTTATTCAGCTTTAATTTTAACTTTACTTTTAAATGTTTCTGAGAGAAACTCTTTAAAATATATCTCTGGAGGTTCTTTCTCTTGTGGCATGATTCTATTTTGGTTTTCATGGATATCAGGTTATAACCCTTCCTAATTAGATTTTGGTAACATTTTCTTTTTTTTTTTTTCTTTTGATGAATATAAAATTTTGAAAGGTTAGACTTTTACTAAAAACCTATTTATAGAAACAGTCCCTCTGAAGACACATACAACTTAATCACTCAGCTCATTATCTTTCTGGCTTTGTTCTCCTCCTCTTCTCCTCCTCCCCATGGTTGTCAATCCACCTGGGTACCATAAGAAAATGTAAAAATTTTCTGCACACTCCACTGCTTAAACAAATCAACTAAAAACCCTCAGAATTCAATGAATATTTTACTGACTTTTTTAGTTTGGTTTGGTTTGTGGTTTTTGGGTGGTTTTTTTTATTGTTGTTGGTTTTGGGGTTTGGGGTTTTTTTGTTATTTTGGGGTTTTTTTGTTTTAATTTTTTAGAATTTTGTTTTTATTTCATTTATTCATTCATTGCTTTTCATTTCATTTTTAGCATTTTCCTGCGTGGAAAATGTAGGTCTAATTTACAAGTGTCTCATCTGGTGGGGATGAGCTTCAACTAAAATTTCAGACCAAGACTTGGGTCCAAATTATGGATGCACTGCCTGCCCCTCTCCTCAGTTTTCCCCACAGCTGTCCTTTCTTCTCAGCTACTTCTGATAATTCTTGGAGAGAACAGGTATTTCTATCATAGAAATTATTTCTATAAAGGTTTTTTCTTAAGATACCTTGTGAGCATAAAGTAAATAACGGGCAAATTTAGACACATGCAACATAATTAATTTTAACACATATGGCACTTCATTTTTCGTAAGGAGTGCTGGTTCATGAGGAATTTACTGCACTGTTCTGATTATCTTCATTACCCCATTATTGTGAAGCACTGTGTGACCTTTCTCATCAATTAAAGCAGTTGGGTTTTAGGGATCTGAACGCAGCACATCTGGTGTTTGATGGAGTCACCACTGAAAAGTTGGCACATTATGGGCAAAACCCTGGCCTTGAGCTGCTGCCTCCCTCTCCAGCTTTATCTCTGTGTGGCTCAGGCAGGACTGGCTCTGTCTTTGGGCTTGTACTCTGCCAAAACATGGAGACAAACCCCCAGCCCCAGAGCAGCGGGTTCAGATCTGTATCACAGAGCCACAGGAAATTTAGCCTGGAATGGACACCATGGGCACATCTGCTCCAGTGCCCCCAGCCCAGGACAGAGCCAGCTTTGAAGTCAGACCCATTTTGAAGCTCAGCCCATTTTTGTAGCTCAGCTGCTCCTCTAGCCAAGCTTCCAGCATTTCAAAGGCCGGAGGTTCCACAGGCTCTCTGGGCCTGTGGAATTTCACCCCAGTCTCTGAGCAGTTTCCCTTGCTTCAAGAGGTGTCCACTGCCTCCAGCCACGGTACTGCCACCTCTGGGAACTGTTCTCTGCTCCTCCACAAATTTCCTCTTGACCCTCACTGCTCCATTTCTTCCAGGCTTTCATCTCCATCCCCACAGGCCTGGTCTCAGGCACTCCCTGTGGGCTCAGCAGCTGGCAAGGATGGGCTTGCCCTTTGTCAGAGCTCTCCTGCCTGGTTATTCACTGTCAAATAGACCATCACCATTCCCTCCCCTTCCCTTCCCAGCAAATACCTGGACGTTTCTAATTTAGCTTCCATTAGGGAGGAGAGGACCAGCTCAGTTCCCCACTTTATATTGCAGCAGGGTCAGTGTGAAGATAAAATACTTTGTCCATTGTGCTGGTGAAAGCTGGGACAAGCCTAGGAACTAATTTCTCAGTCCATGGGGGTGACTCCTCCTTCCCCATCCTGCCCCTGGGGCCTAAAATCACCTGCACAGGTGATCACCTGCTTCCTCCTCTTCCTCCTCTTCCTCCTGCTTCTTTCTGCTTCCTCCTGATTAATCCAGGGCTCTCATTGTGCAGAGTTTGCACAGGCAGAACTCAGCTTTCAGAAGTAGCAGATTTTTTTTCTACATCACCTTTATTCCTCCTGGATTAGTACAGCATCCTTATCAACAAAATATTTCTTATTAAAGTTCAGAGACACTGCACGTCCCTTTTTGTTGGTTGTTTTCCCTCATGTCTCCTCCTGTGTTTTAATAATCTGTGCTATTTTTATTTAGCATGAGCAAATAGTCTCTGACTAAATTAAACAAACCACTAGGACCTTAATTTGCCAAGCATTACCAAGGGTTTTTTTTGTTTAATTAAAAATACTTGAAAGATTCTGACTAAAAAGGCCAGGGAATAGTAGTCAAAGGAAATGCTATCTAAAAAAAGTAATTGCTCATTTCATGTGGGCAGCTCAGGTTAAATATCTCAAAGGAACAGCCACATTTTGAAATGTTGAAATAGCTAAATTATTATTTCTGAAAGGAAGAAAGATTTTTCTGTAATTTGATTCATTAGATCTAAATATAGAATTCTCGTTGCTTTGCCTGAGGTGTAATTGCCACACCACCTTTTTTATTTATACAACCTGTTATCTAAGCATTCTTTAAGCCAAGGGTATTTCCAGATTTGGTTTTTTTCCCCTCAGTTATGATGTTATGGCAATTAAAAATCATATTTAAGGGACAGTCTGAACATTCTGAAGCTGTATAGAGTAGCAAGTAAAATGGTTCATATCTAGACCTGTATATCAAATATTTCTGGTAATTTTACAAAATACTTAAGAATATATTTAAGTGTGTTTATAAAGATTTGGTTTATAAAGATTGGAGGATCTCCTCCAATCCTTTTCTGCCACAGGCCACCCTGGCAAGACCAGGACCTCTCAGCAAACATTTCAGGATTGCTTTTCCCAGGATTAGTGGACTGGCTTGGGGACCTTTTTGCTTCTGGTTGTGCATTTTCAAACAGATTTATAATACCCTATCTGTTTAATGGAAAAGGATAATGGCAGAGAAAGAAAACTACACAAACCAGGTGGGTCAGGGTGAATTTGAGCACTTAATTCATTATTTTAAAGGCCTTTTCCAGCCTAAACAGTTCTATGATTTATCAGCATGGCCTGTTAGCCTGAAATAAAAGGGTAACACTCCCACTGGTGGTGATAAAAAATGGGGAGGCAGTTTTTACTAGACCCAGAGAGCAATGATTCATTTTACCTGTTCTTTCCACAGATGTCAGAGAGTTTAGGTGACTAAAGGTGTACCCAGCACTGATGTATGATGCTGTGGATTCCCTGAGCTCTCAGGTCCACAGAGAGACAGAAAGAGCAGCGAAAGGACCTGCAGGGGAAGCTGGGGAGTAGGGAAAATCAGGGGAAAAAAACATTTAAAAAATGAAATTATGCTGAAATATAAAATACAACCAGCCCAGGGCTGATGGCAGCCTGGTAGAGCAGGTCTGCACCTTGGATGGAGGTCAAGATTCCCATGTACTCTCCTTCCCCATCAGCACTTTTGAGCTGCTTCCTCCTGCTTGTCTCCTCCTGCTTCCTCTGGCAGCCTCCTGCCTCCTGCTGCTTCTCCATTCTTTTTCCTGCTTCCTCCTGTTTCCTCCTCTTCCTCCTGCTTCTTTCTGCCTTCTCCTGCTTCCCCATTCTTCTTCCTCTTCCTCCTGCTTCCTCCTTCTTCCTTCTGCATCCTCCTGCTCCCTCCTCTTCCTCCTGCTCCCACCTTTTCCTCCTGCTTCCTCCTGCCCCTTCCTCTTCCTCCTGCTTCCTTCCACTTCTTTCTGCTCCCTCCTCTTCCTCCTGCTCCCTCCTCTTCCTCCTGCTTCCTCCTCTTCCTCCTGCTCTCTCCTCTTCCTCCTCCTTCCTCCCTCCTCCAGCTCCACTAACTCCCCATATCTACTGACCTAGATAAGAACCAGCCTGTGGCTCAGTGTGCATTAAAAAATAGACTCTGTGATTAATGTTTCTTGATTTTTCTTGTTCCTTGTCAGTGCCTTTTGAACAATTATCATATTAATAAATGATCAACATGTCAGTGATTAAAATAGTGTTTGAAGAAATCAGTGCAATGCACTAATCAGAATTCCACTGCACTGGTGCTGAAAAATGATGACCAATATAGGACTTGAACACTTGACCTTTTCCTCCTTCTGGCTTGCTTTAATTGGAAATTTAAGAAAATGCTTTGACCTTTAGATAGCATTGCTCAGGTTATTTACAGCTCTGCTTGGAGTACCCAATTTCTTGTAATTTATAAAAATCCAAAGCTAATCTTTGGATTAAGCCAAAAGCTTAATCTAAAAATGTTTAAGCAAAGATTACAGGAAATTAGGGTCTGGCCAGCCCTCTTAATCAGACTAATGATACTGCTTGGGGAACCCTTGGATGAGAAAAAGTATAAAAAACTTGTGACAACTTATAGAAGGTATGTAAGGTAGGAAAAAACCCTTGACCTGGTATCGGGAGGTGCCTGACTTTCAGTTGTTTTGGTAGGTCCTTCTCTCAATTTTTTTTTTCTTTTCTGTTGTGAAGTGAATCAGCAGGCAAACTTCTTGCCTCCATTAACAATTTGTCAGGAATATTGTTTGGGAAAGTTGATTTTTTGACATGTCATTTTTTGACATAATGAAAGTTGATTTTTTTTCTCTTCATATCCTGGAGAGAAAAGGCCACCAGCATCTTCAAATCCTCCTCTGACCAAGAATGCACAGTTTGGAGCCTGTGAGTGTGACAGTTGTGCCAAGAGGGACACACAGAGGGAATTGGGGACTCCTGCTGTGATCTTGGAAAGTGTTGGGTGTGCTGACACATCCCTTAAAATCAGAGGGAAGGGATCCTAAGGGATCTTCCAATTTACCTTTCTGTCTTCTTCCCTCTAAGCTACCTGGATTTCTTTTTTTTTTATTCAGCCTCTCTGAGTGACTTTCAACAACACAGATCCTTCCCACATTTAATTTTTCTGGTTTCATTTTTGCCCCTTGCCATCCCAGGTGATGGGTTTTACCCCTCACCTTTGGCATACCATGGGACTGAAGGCTGGAGGAGGTCCTTGATGTCCCCTCAGCCGAGCTCCTTGCACATCTGACACCCCAAATTAGAGCACCAGTTCACTCTGCAGCTGTGAAACACATCTGGGTCAGGCAAGAACAAACCACCCCTGCAATCTCTGCAAACCTGAGGGTAAAGATAAAATTCCTTTTGGCATCTGGACACTGACTTTTAGGGTATTCATTAAAATGTAGCCCAGACATTTGTTCTAATTTTTTTAATGCTTTCTTAAATGCTCTTTAGAGCATTTAGCCTATTCAATGCACTAAAGCACTCTTGTAAAGGGAAAATTCCCAGCCTGTATTCCTTCAGCACAGCAATACAGCCCCAGGTGTGGTTTGTGAGCTGACACACTGCCCAGGAGAGCAGCTCAGACCTGCTCTGCACCCAGAGTAAGAAAGGCTGTGTGGGTGTTCTCAGGAAATATCCAGGCTGGGCAGGTTCAGGCAGCCCAGGTAAATAATTTCTGATTAATCAGTGTCCTCACTCCATTCCCCCTTCACTCCCTGAACACTCCCCCTGACATTTCAGTGTTTATCAGTGGCTTGATGGGGTGCTTGGTGGTATTTCTAACCTGATCTCATTAAGCAGAAGTGCTTAACATCAGCAAGAATTTACAAGATAGATAGGAAGGCAGGCAGTGGTGACAAGACTTTCTGAGCAAGTGCAATATTAAACCCAGCAAAGGTTTCACTGGAGAAAAATGTACCACAGCTCCAAGCTAAGGCAGACTTGGGTGTCATTTCAGGTCAATATCACTGTTTTTCAGCAGTCAGATGCAGTATTTAATTTATCTTGGGGAACTTGGGCTTGCTCTTGGTGATGATTTTTTTTTTTTTTTTTCAGACAATNNNNGATTTTTTTTTTTTTTTTCAGACAATGTAAACATAAGGTTGGGTTTTGCACACAGACAATACCCCACACCTCATGTACATCCAATGAGTACAAATGAACCTCATTTCAACTCTGGATTAATACTATGCAAAAGTGAAACTTTTTTGTTTAAATTAATAGTCTTACATCCAAAAATCCCTGGTGGCTGCATTATTTCTGGATCTCCCTGGAGAGCCTTGAACATATTCAGTGAGGCTGCCACTTCTGAGACTGATGAGCTTCTATTACATGTGCAATCTCTGTTTTCATTACCAAACTCTGGCCTTTCACAGGAGTGATTTTATGTCTTGACTATGTGCTTTTCATGATTGCACTCTTGCCTTGTGAAAAGCTCAATCACAACCTTGATTTTCTTTCTGATTTTTTTTTTTGTCCAAACCAGCTCAAAACCTCAGCACTTCACTGGGTTTTTGTTAGCCATGAACTTGACATGGTGCTCAGATAGAAACTTTGAGTTTCTCTTACACTCAGGAATCCACATTTTTAATTAGTAGGATATAAAATACCTCAGTTGAAGCCAAAGGAAGAAACCACAATGCAGACAGAGTTTTTAAAAACTGGATTCAAAAGCATTTTTTACAGTTAATTCAGTACTCCCTGTCCTCCCTGATTTCAGCTGCTGGAGGAAGATTGCTTCTAATTAGAAGCTGACTCCAGACCTGCACACCTGATTTTTAACCTGTTCCCAAAGCAGGTGGAGCAGACCATGGGGTGCCAGCTTGGAACAGCCTGCACTCAGCTGAGTCCACACCAGCTGGCCAGAAGGGTGATAAATGCAAACACTGACACCCAGGGGGGTGATAAATGCAAACACTGACACCCAGGAGGGTGATAAATGCAAACACTGACACCCAGGAGGGTGATAAATCCATTAGTGTTGCAGAAAAAATCCACACTGGGGAGGGGAGATGCTGCAGTTCAAGGAAACCCTGAGATCTCTGGGATTGTGATGGATTTCTCATTGGGCTGTGAGATCCTGTTCAGATCTTGGTATCCTCATGGAGTCCTTTCCCAGCACTGCTTTGACCCCGGGCAGAAGGACCTAAGGCAGTGAATAAAACACAGCAAAGTCATTTTAATGAGCAGATTACTATTGGGAAATGTGATTTCAGACAGACAGGCATTTGTTGTGAATTCAGGTCTGGTGTAGAAAACACCTTCTGCAAAGGATGAAAATGGAAATACCCTTTTCAGGTTAAAATAATTCCAGTTTTAATCTTAAAGAAAGAAATTTAACAGAAAAAAGGCAAACCAAACAAAAAAACCCCCCAAAACAAACAAAAAGCCAAACTGAAACAAAACAACAAACCAAACAAAAAACTCAACAAACCCCACAGTTAAAACAAAGCAAAGCAGCATGTTTTTGCTCTGATTTTTGCCATGTAATGTCCCCATCTTTCAGAGCAGGGCAAGGAACAGTTGACATTTCCCATTTATGGTGACTGAAGTAGATGTGCCTACAGATTTTTGCATTTACCACTGGCAGTCTCACTACAGAAATTCTCTAATCTACTTCAAGCACATCATTATTCTGGGGACCCAGCTGAGCTGGAAATGGAAAAGGCCATGGGATGGAGGGGATGCTGTGCTGCCATGACACACCCAGCACGGTGGGGACACAGCCCTGTGGCCACATCTCCATCAGCCAAGGAGCAGCACAGCTGCTGCTCAGACAGCAGAAGGATTTCAGGGCTGCCTTTTCCAGTGTCAGCTTATAAATCCTGTGGTTATTCACCCCTGCTTGGAAAGTCTGTGCTGGGAAATGAAGGAGCTCTGGCGAGGAAAAGCTGGATAGTGGGATGTGACAGTGTTAAATTAAACTATCAGGAGTCATTTTATTCTTGGTAAACTTCCTGCTCTTCTGTGATCACTGGGAATGACTTTGGGAGATGGGTTTTTAAAACTTTTTCTCTCAGAACTTTTAAAACAATAAAAATAAAACCCACCAAACCACTGGTGAAAATAAGTTTTTAAAATTTTTTTTGTTTGTTTTCCTAAGCATTTCCTTGTATAACTGCTCTTGGACAGCTCCTTTTCTTTTTTCTATGTCTTTATAAATGCATGTATTATCTGTAGGCAAAGATCCAACGTTAACTTATCATAAACTGAAACTGATCATACATTTCTGTCACTGTAAATCCTCCCAGTCCCTCCTGGTACTCAAGGGACTCCCTTGGAGGTCAGATGAGGTTTCCTGTCCGTAATTCCCTGCCCTGACAGATTTTCTCCACCACCCAGAGCCCCTTTCACTGCCAGCCCAGCTGAGTCACTTCAGAGTCCCTGTGTGAAAATGGGCACACAGCTGGCAAAGGAAGATGCATGTGAGCTGGGACAGAGCAGGAATAGGAAGCTTGATTTATGGGAGAAGTCTAAAAAAGCTTCCCTTTAATCTTAACAAAGTTATTTTTGCAAGGGAAGCCAGGTCCTGGCTCTGAGCAGGATTAAAGCAGAACAAAAGCAAGGAGCAGCCCTGAACCCCAGGGCACAAGGACAGGTAGGAAATTCCATGCCTGGAGCTGAAGGGCTGCAAAGCTTCTGATGTTTTAATCCAGGCTGGCCAGGAGGGAGCAGGAGCTGTGCAGGAAAGGGGAACCTGGCTCCTGAGAGATGGTGCTGGATGGAGCCTGTTCTGCACAGGGACTTGGCAGCTCCCTCCTGACAGAGCCCACACTGCTGAGGGGCACTGGCTCAGCCTGGAGCCAGGATTTGGAGGCTTAGCCAGGATTTTTTCATTTATAAGCTGTGGCTCCAGAGTGCTGAAGTTGAGGAGTGCTGGTGATAAACACGTTGAACTTTCCAGCTGCAGATTTTTGTTAGACAAGAGGGAAGAGAAAGGGATCAGAGGGATCATAATCCAGGGAACTCTGCAGTGAGAGGAAAGATGCTGTCATATCCCATTTACAGTTACATGCCTGCTCCTGTTAATGGGTTTTATTGCCTTCACAGATCAAAGTTACCCTGACAGGGCTGGAGCAGACAAACCCTCAGCCAGACCTCATCTCTATGGTGCTGTTACAGCCATGCTTGTGTGGCAGAGTGGTGTCTGCACAGAAGAGCCTTTTATCAGAGAAATTTGGGAAATTTGAGTTAGCTTTCCCATGTTGCTTCAGTGAGAAAGAAAACTGAGTGTATCCAGAGAAATGGAGCAGCAATATCCAGGGGGTCCCTGCAACAGGCTCCCAGCCAGTTGTGTGGAAGTGTTGTGGGCTGTTCCAGAATCCTGACAATGAGAAATCTCAGCCAACCATCTCATATTCCAATGACCCCTGCTGGGCTACAGAGAAGCCTGTCCCAGCCTAGTGGAGTCATCTGTTTTTTACTCAGGTCCTCTGCACCACGTTGTACATGAGTTTAAACTCCAGGTCCTGCCAAATAAAGTGCCTTCCTTATTGTCTGTGGATATGAACATCTGCCAGTAAACTTCAGTCCTCCCAATTCACAGGTCTGTCCTCATATTTGAGTCTTCTTTGGTGAATAAAAGCTCTTCTTCTTCTGGAGGGAAAGGGCTCTTTTGTCAGGTTAATTAAATCCAGTAGTGCTGCTGATGTTGCAGCTGTTAGAAATTACAAAAGGAAGCAGGCTTGTGTAAGCCTAGGGATCAGTGGAGTATTTTATGGCTTATACAAAGATTTGTAAGCAAAGAAAGAAAGAAAAAAAATTCAAAGCAAGGGGCCAAAATGTCTAAATCAAAGAACTTTTTCTGGCTGAGTCTTTCTGGCATCTTGGATGTCGACCTCTTGGATGCTCCTCTCCCCAGCAAAGTTTTACTGAATATAATGGAATAACTTACACTACTGAAGAGGAAGCTGAGAAAACTTAACAGAAAACCACTTGAAAACTCACAGTCTCTTTGCTGGGATGATGCTTCATATACTTAATAATACTAATGTTAAGTAGCAAAATCCTCTGCTGTCCTGAGGCCAAAGTTGCTTTAATAAAGGATTGAGAAGAGGCACGAGATGGTGAGCCATGTCTCTCCTGCCAGTCTATCTAATTAACATTGAATATTAGCTAAAATGTTAAGTAATCATCTCCAGTAAGTGAAATGGAAATGAGAATGCTTCAGCTAGAGAAAATTCATTGGCATTCTTTAATATATTCATACCAGTGCTCAAGTGGCTCCTCATTTTCAAGCTTCTTTCTTTCCTCTCTTTTTCTATTCATATTGACAAAACTCTATTCTCGAACATCAGGTCTGGGTTCAGCATTATAACAGCTCTAATCCTAATAAATGTTACCCTATGTTAGCATTCAGTACTTTTTTTTAACAAATTCTCTTACTTTTATTGAGCTTATTCCTTTTATTCCTTATTCCTGGCAAATATATTAGTTATTTGGTATTTAAGAGGTCATCCTGAGCAATATTTTGAAAATCTATATTCATTGGTTTCAACCCGAAATCTCAGATTACAGGTGTTCTAAATTTTGAGTTCCATCTAAACATTCCTGTCATAAACAATATTTTTATAGTTTTGTGAGGCACGGAGACCAAAACGCTTCTTAGATTTTGGGCATATGTGAAAAAGTATCAATATTTTATTTGCAGTTAGTGGGATTTGTACTTAATTTTCCTGCTCTCTGAGAAACAATTGAATTTAATTCACAAAGCTTCATTGGTTAGACAAACACTCAGAATTAATCTACAGTGAGTTATTGTTTGGGGCTGTGGAGGTGAAGCTGGACCCCCCTCAGAATACCCAGTGCCTGTTTCTACATCTTAACTGCCAAATCCTATTAAATGTTGTCATTTCAACATTATTGGGCCATTTTGGAGGTAGTGTGGTGTGACTGCCTTTTATCTTTCTTTGGAGACCGTGGGTTTATTAACCTGAGCTGAATTCCTAATGTCCATATTCACCCATGCTTTAATGCCCATGCCCACAGACAAGGAATTTGCAAGTGTGCTCAGTTTTGATGTGAATTGCAAATTCTCAGAAGTGCTTGGAGGAAGAAAGCTCTTCCAGAGAATATTTGTGTTATCTCTTTTCTCCAGGTGTCTGCTTTTTAATGTTTGCAGGAGAAACATGAATACCATTTTGTGGGGAAAGTCTTAATGTCTATATTTGTTATCAAGGGCTTTTTATGTCCCCTTATTCCTGGAGCCTTTAGGGAGGATGTTGCAAGGGGAAAGCTCTGGAAATCCCACAGAATGACAAAATGATGAAAGTGAGATGAGTATGGGGCTGCCTTCATGGTTTTTATCTTGGAATTTCACAGCAAAAAGCAAAGAGAGAGGCGACTGCACTTACAACAGGGCAGAGAGAGAGATGTCAAGCATGAAAAATTCGAGCTCCCTTTGAGCTGAATGTAGGGAAAATAATAGAAAAGATAAGTGAAACCTTTAAAAATCATAGGCATAGCAACATGTTCTTCAAATAGGAATGATTTAATCAGAGTCCTGTGGAAATTCCTACAAGACTCCTAGTCAGAAACTTTTCACAGCTATTTCCTGCAAGGTGCAGGTGTGGAAATGTTTTATTGTCCTGCCTTACCAACCCTTTATGCCTTCAGAACCACGGGGTAATGGACTGTTATGTCTCAGCTCCATATAGGGCAGAAAGAGATATGTAAATTCAAACAGATTAAAATTCTGATTGCTGGAAGTCACTTGCATCCTTGGCTATAGCATCTGTACTGCATTTTCAGCATAAACAGAAAAGTAGAAGTTAACCTAGGGTAGGTCTTTCAGAAAGATCAGCAATAAATGCCCAGCTAATTGATAAAAAAAAAGCTCTTGGCACTGCAGTTTCAGCAGTGCCTTTGAAAAGACCGAGCTCCTTCAGCTGGGTGTGTGCCTTGCCAGCAGAGTCCTGAAAAAGTTTTGAATGACTTTAATTTCTTCATCAAGATCTCAGTTCTGAGACCTTTTACAAGATCAGCCCCTGAAAGACCATTAAATTAACTTTCTGCCTGGGTGCAAGGATTACACACTATAGGAAATGTTTGCTGCAATTTCTTTTTGTGGCATAAAAATTGATGAATTTTCAAAAGTCATTATCTTCATCAAACCCAACCTGTTCTCATTAGACAACTCCAAGAAGAGTTGATGTTCATTTGTTTCTGGTGCCATCTGCTTTTACTGCTACGACAGACATTTGTGGGAAATTGAATATGGTAATGCTCTTTTTTCACCCCTTGTGTAACAAAAACTTACTTTGAAATGCCTCTGTCTGAAAAGCAGACCAAAATAAAGGAGAAAACAAACATGCAAGGTGAAGTTATTTAGCTTTCACTGCTAGCCAGCTACTCTAAGCAGTTTGAATTAGTTTTGCAATATATTTCCCAAATATCTTGTAGCAGTCAAAAGTCTATGAAAAAATGTCAAATTAACCTTTTTATTACTGATAGAGTTTCTACTGTCAGTGTCCACTATCACCTCACTTCTTTCAACAGATCAGGATCGAATGGGCTTTATGAGAATGCAGTTTAAGGGTGAAACTCTTCTTGACTGCTTCCACCTGAATACATATTCAACCTGTTGGAGCTGAACATCCAAGATTTTATTGTATCCTTTCTTTTGGGTTGTTAAATTGGGATTTTTTAAAAAAAAAAAATCTGTATTTTCCTTTTGTGTAAAGGTTTCATAATGGAGTGGCACAGTGCATTAAGTATGGCTGAACTGTATAAAATTCCTGTAGTCAAGGTAATCAGAAGAATCATTTAACTCTTAAATATTCTCATTTTCTTCTTCTGAGTAGGTTTTGTGCTGTTTACTCAAATGAGAGTGAGCTCTTTTGAATTCTCATGGCTGGGCTCTCTTCCACGGTTTTTATAATAATTTTCATCCTTTTGCCAACAAGAAAACTGAGCAAGGGCAAAATGTCATTGCCTTAATATACTGTGGTGTCAAAAGTTATGGTCAATAATAAAAGGGAAGGAAGGCAGACTGTTTATTCTGGAAACAGGATCTATATTTTAGTGGGAAAGGTGAATAATGCAAACTAAATGCTATCTGTGAAAGCTTAAATAGGACTGTCTTGCTGTCTGTGACGCGACAAAATGATTATATCTGAAAAATTACTTTGTTTTAAGATAGGACTCAGCTGGGAGAAACCATTTTGAGCTCAAACACAGTTTAGTTGAGCAATTCCACAACCTCCCAAAATATTATCCTTCTGTGAACTTTATCTGATAGCAAACATTTAAATGTACATAGCTCAAACCCTGATGACTACAGAATGAAATTAACATGAAATATAAAATATTTTAAAATTAACATATTTTTCCCTCCTTATAGCAGAACCATAGAATCGTTATTTGAAAAGATGAAATGATATAAAATTGTGCCAAACATGAGTGTCTTTCATTGCTCAAAGAGCCATAGCAGCTTTCCCACATTAATGAATTCCTTTGAGGAATTTACTTTAATCTCTCATAATGAAAGCAGTCATCTAAATCTTTGGCTTTGGGTTTTTTTTTTTAATCATCACAGCAATATCAAATCATTGCTTTGTCTATCCCACTGTGTGTCCATTGTTATGCATTTGTTTAACAAGAATCTCTCCTCCTGCCAATTCTTTTACTGAGCCTACAATAATATATCTGGTTGCCCATGTTCTCTTGATGTTGGGCTTTAAAAACAAAAACCCCAATGATTAAATATTCTGGAGTCATTCAAAGTTGAATATCCACCACTGAGAGAAGAAATGTAAAGCCATAAAGCCAGAGTCTTTCAGCTGAATTACAATCCTTCCTTAATAAAATGCCAAAGTGCATCCTTCTGGTCAGGGTATGGAGGTTCCCAATGGCCCTCCTTTCAGCCACTGCATTTTTCATGAAATTCAGAGCTAATTATTATTAATCATAAGGTTGTGTCCAGGTTCTAGGCTGCCTCACAGAGAGGAGAAGCTGAATGGGCAGCTAAAGAAGATCTTATATTAGTATGGATAATGATTCTGCTCTCAGCTAAACCTCAGGGATCCCAGTCATGGATCGGGATATATTTGCCTGATCTCAAAAGCCAATAAGTTAGATGAGCTCCACAGCTGCAAAACACGCATGGAACATTCATTGCCTGCTTTTTCTAAACTGCTGCCACTCTGTTATTACATATTTGGATAAATAGATGCTGCCTTCATGCAGAAAAAAACCCCCAACAACTTGCAAGGCAACAAGGTAGATCTTCTGAAAGGCAGAGTCTGTTTCCCTCAAGCAGCTCTTGAACTCAGTGCACAAACTGGTCTGTGACACTGTATGAGGGAAGTAGAATAGATGAAGTATGTTAAATATGGCATTAAAATCCCTTCATCAAACCACCTCCTCCAGGAAATGCCCCCTTCTGCTTTACTCCCTGCATTGAAACGTTTTCTACCCCCTATTTTGTCTGTTTGAGAACACCAGTTCAGTCTGGGCAGTTCTGCAGCAAATGATAATTTCACAACTTTATAATTAATGAAATATTCTGGACTCTGCTTCAGCTCCACCACCAGGGAGGAAGAAAGACGATGGCAACACCCCAAAGGAAAACAGCCCAGCAACAACAATCTGCTGCTTGCACCTGCTCCAGGGACGTGTTTGTGTCCTGTGTTGTGAGCAGGCACCCTGAGGAGCTCAGGGATGCTGGAGCTGGCTGAGCAGAGCCCAGCAGGAGCTCCTGGAGCCGTGCTGGAGGCACTGGGCAGCACTGGCAGGTTCTGGGCACGCAGGGCAGGGAGCTGATGTGGTTTGGGCAGGGTGCAAACAGCGTTGGGAATCATGGCTTGGCAAGGCTCTGGGCTGCAAGGAGCCAAGGGAGGGCTCTGGCTCACACTGCTGGTCTGAATTTGGCATTGAAGGATGTGACAATTCACTTGTGGGGAGTTTTGTGTAATTGAGAGACGGGAGCTCTAGTTGGTTTTGATGATGAGGTTTATTTTCTTACCTTCTACATAGGCAGGAAGGGTGAGTTCAGCTCACATCTTCACTGCATGGTGCAGAAGGTCACAAGACCTTAGTGACAAGACCTTTTAAGGAGCTATTGACCAATAAAACACTGATAACCAGGATATTCATGTTTTTGATCCAATACTTAAATATTCCAGGCTACAGTGTAAGCTTTCTTAGCCAATTGTGTTATGACACACAAACCTACAGTACTGCATTCTAATCTCCTTGTTTTCCTCCGCAACTACTTTTATTTTTTCTATATCTTAAACTCTAAAACTCTAAACTTTACTTAGCTTAACATGTCTGCTTTAAACTCTAAATCCACATTCTCAGTTCCAGCACCTAAGTTTGGGAGCCTTTTCCAAGGTCTCAGATCAAATCCTGTGTTTAATTCTAAGCTTTGGCTCACAGGCCCAAAGTTCTGAGAGTTCCCTGCATTTTCTATTCCAACAAAGGATATTAACCAGCTATCTCTGCTGAAGCTTGCAAGGAGGGTTTGGTGATATTTCTTTTCTTTGTGTTTTCTCTGCCTTCTTTCATGCCTCACATTTTGCTTTTGTGTCCATGTTAATTTAACAGCTGCCAGGTTCCTGCATCAGGAACATTTTTAATCTTCTCAAAAGTGATGCATAATTTGTGAGATTTTTCAAAAAACCACAATATTTTTAATAATTTCTCTTGAATGCAGAGGACAATGCTTCTATATTTTAGCTTACTGTAAAATAAAACATTACAATGAAAATTCCTTGGCATAAATTTGTGAGAACTGAGTGAGGAATCCACCAGTCAGACAGAATGTCTGGAACATGTGCTGGTAGTTTTGTTTTCAGGCTAGATTTTTTATTCAGCAGTGAGTGGCACCTGAGGAAATCAGGATTCAAATTAAAAATAAATGCAGTCTGATTTCCTAGAAAAAAGAGAAAAAAAATACCAGGGAGGTTTTGGGCTCAGACCATACAGGCATTCATTTACCAACTGTTTACTGTTCAGCTCCACTGCCATCTCTGTGCATTGATTTTCTTTCAAAATTACATCTCCCTCACCATTGACAAGTCAATTCCAAACAGCAAATTCTCCTTTCCAAGTGTTCAGTCTATGCAGCTCTTGGGCTTCAGAAGTGCCTGCTCTGGTTTAATATGAGGAGCTCAGGGTTTCTCCTGACAGAGCTCTCTGATTTGCTGATTACCTGGGATGTTTTCTCAGCCACTGAGAGAAAAATTAACTCCCCATTCTGACAGATGTGATGAAATAAATGTGAGCTGGAATTAAATGAGTTAGCTCTCAGCTTTCCCATTTCAAGGTCAATTATGAAAATACTGTCTTTCCTGTGCTGCCAATGGCAGTGTAAATCTCTCCTGTACATTTTTTTGGGTAGTTTTTTTCCCTTTCATGCCCAAACAAAATGTTAAAAAAAGAGAAGAAAATTCTTTATGCCAGATGGGAGTTTTTAAAATACTTTTTCTTTTTTTTTTTTTTCTTGAGAGCTCTCAAAAACCTAGACTATTGAAATAATTACATCCAAATTTTGTATGTGGACCACATTTTATCTTTAAACATATTTTTATTTAAATAGGAGTGCTGTCACACGAGTGATGTGTTTCTGGAGATCATTCATTACTCCTGAGTTTTTCAAATAGATGTGCCTCCAGTTCACGGCTCTGCTGGATCATGGAGCAATGCAATGTCTGCATTGGATTTTGAGACAAACATTTAACTTCAACATGTGCTTAGATGTGGAATTGTTTCATTTTCCTGACCTATAATTCCTGTTTGAAACCTCCAGGCTCAGCTCAAGGTGGAGCCACGTCTGAGCCACCACGACTGAAACACCCGTGGCTTGCTGGACAATTCCCTCCCACCCCAGCACACCTGGTGTGAGGACACAGATCTCCCAAACCCAACTTCTTTTCCAAATGGAAATCATTCATTATCTCTGCCAGTGAAAGAGGTTTCTGGTGGCAATCTGGGGCTGTGTGAAGTATCAAACCTGCAGACACAAAGCGAAATTTCACCTGGGGGATGCTGGAGCAACGTGGCTTCCACAGGAGCAGCTGCCAAAGGTTTGTCACTGCAGGGAGCCAGACAGGACAGCCCTGGCTGCATTCCCCTGGCATCTGCATTATTTTATTCCAGAGGGAATGGAGATTCAAACTCCAAAAGATCAGAAGGGGTTGCCCTGATGCAATCAGTGTTAATTTGTCACTGATCTGAGAATAAATGAGTGATGATGAGAAGAATAAATGAGAAGAAGTTGTTCTTGTTCTGAAAATGCAGTTTTCTTGAATATGCTGTTTTAAAATTCTTTCTTGAAAAATGCCGTTTTCTTGAATTTGACACAAGAACTTAGGCTAGTCATTTGACTCAAAAGAAACAAAATGGTACAAGTCTGGAGGTATCTGCTGAGGGGAAAACGAGGAACAAACAGATATGAAAGAATTGCTGGTATGGTTTAAGATGTGCTGGTGAGGTGGCTGATGGAGCCCAGACTGGACGAGTGGGAACCAGAGAACTTCATCAGGAGGAAAACCTGAATATTCTGGAAGTGTTGTGAGAAGCAGTAACAAAAGAAGCATGAGCAACAGAAGTGTACTGCCAGCAGGGAACTTTCATCTCAGACAGGCTACAAAAGAGATGGGAAACAAATAAATATGATGGCAAAACAATCCCCTCAGAAGACAGTTTTCCCCCTCCCAGTTATTCTTTTTTGAACTACCACTGATATAAAAATATCTGTCTATGGTGGAAGGGAGAGGAGACTCTTTTAGCCTAGAACTGCAGCTTGCAGCAATATTTGACTCTGACAGAGCAGGGGAACTGCATGGAAAGCTGAGAAAGCTGCTGCAAGCTGTTCTGGCAGAGAATGGGGAAAGTGCATATTTCCAAACATATATTCCCCCTATATTGTGGGTTGTGAGGGAATCACAGACCCTTAATGAGCTGCAAGGACTTGATGAGTATGTGCTAAGTACTGCGGGTATTTGAAGACCTGGCAGAGCTGATGAGATGAGATGAAATGTCACAGAGAGCTGTGTGCCTTTGCTCTGCAGCCCTGGAGGTTTATTGCACACAGGGGTGGGGATTGGAGCTCTCTGTGAGGAGTGGCAGGGTCAAAACCACATCCTGGAAAACTCAACATTCACAGAGGCAGAGAGGCAGAGGAAAACTGGATCAGAGAGCAGTGGCTGAGGGGGGATATTTGTTGAAGACAAAAGAGCCTTCTGGAGATGCTGCCTCTGCCCTGGAGGAGCAGAGCACATGACATGTATGTGTGAAAGCCACACAGTGATTTTTAATTTTTTAAATTTTATTTTGTTGGGGTTTTTAAATGAAATTTTTAAAAAGATGAAAATTTTACTATGTTTAGCAGAAGGCCTTTTGGAAGATCCACCTCAAGCTTAATTCCAGTTGATCCCAGACTTGGTTCTTTCTAGAGAGGTGCACTGACCAACACATTTCCACCAGTAAACATCTGCCAATCACATTAAAGGTTGTTGTAAGACCACTACCCATTTACACTACATGGGACTACAAATATTTACTAAATTAAACCTACTCTCAGTGCAAAGTGAACTCCTCATGGTGACCCAGACACATCTAAAGCTCTGTGGCTTTGCCAGAATTTCTAAAACTCTCCTCTTGACCCATCCCCAGCGAGTGTGAGTGTTCCCTGCTGCAGCCAGAGCAGGATTCCAGCCACAAACCCAGCACAGGTGGGACCCAAACCCCCAGAGCAGAGGCACATTTGTGATGTGGAGTGCAGGGAACAGCTGCTCCAAAAATTGGGCAGCTGAAACCAATGGGAACCCACCTGTGCCAAAGAGCCTCTGGAGCAGGGTTAGAGCAGCTCTTCAGGGACGTGGCTCACACAGGAAAAGTTCTTAGCTGTATTTATTTTTCTCTTTTGTGGTTTGTTTTGGAGGTTCTTGTGTGTGGTAGGTTGTTTGGTTTGTTTTTTTTTTTAATTATTTTTTTGTACATATGTTTTATTTCCTTCAATTAGAACATTTCAGATTTGGGTCACTTTAATTTTATTTTTAATTCTGTTCTTTTGAATGGGCTTAGTGGTGTTGCTTATTTTGAAACCAGCACAATAGTTCACTCTTCTGCTTCCTTGGAGGCTGTGTCTGACAGTACAACTTTGAAGCAGCAGTAGAAAAAGAGTAAGTTCATTTTAATTCCATATATACATGATCTGAAAGCAGCAGGGATGGGATTTGTCTTTCTACTGAGCTCTGCATGTGTTAAAAAAATAACTTTTCTTTCCTATGTTATGAAAGAAAAATAAATCTCAGTGGTTTTAACACTGTATATGTTGATGCCAGCTTAAGAACACTGCCTTTCTGTAACTCCCTTTACAGAATCATGGGAATTTTCTGGGGGCAAGAAAAGTTCTGTTGGGGCAAAGGGAATTAGATTTTATTAGCTGGTTATTAATTTTTAAATGTTGTACTTGTGAGTTGTGTAAGAACCAAACAGAAAAAAAGAAATATTTTCTTTCTTTCTGTCTTTCATTATATAAATTCTATGGACTTGTGAAGAAATAAACTCTGCTTTTCCCCACCAGTTCTATCCCTCATGCCCCCTTTCTCTATTTTCTTCAAATCAAGAAATTCTTCTTTATCCTTGAAGTTTTGGGCTGCTTGTTAGATCACATTGAGCAACCACTTCAGCAGATGCTGAACATGGTGGAGTTTGATAAGATCAGAAGCTGTGGGGCAAACCAGGGCAAAACTAAAATGAAAACATGAGATTCCTCAATGGGGAATGAAGCTCTTCTAAGAATCCTGAGGAATGGAAAGTAATGGCAGATTTAATTTTCTGCTTGGAAAACTAGCCCTAGTTATGCATCTTATGAAATTATTTTAGTTTTTCTGCATATTTTTTCCCTTGGAGCAAATTTAATGTGTGGTTACAGATGCTTCACATCCCCAGGGTTTCAAAGTTTTGGGTACAATGAAGCTTCACTTTTTTGCTTGTGTGTGGATGTTTCAAGTTCTGGAGATGCAACATCTGTGTAACTGCTATTATTTAATTTGTGCTGAAAATCTTAGTTTTCACTGAGTATGGTGAGGATGCTGGTCACTTGTGAGCTCAGGTGGGTGACAGATTTGTCTGAGATTAAACAGAACCAGGAAATACTCTGCTTGGTTTGGGGATGGGTTTTGTGGGTTTATTTCCATGCATTTTTACTCCTGAACCTGTTTTCTGCAACTCTTTTGCCATTGCACTCAGTGTTATGTGCCCAAGAACGTGTCAGTTTCTTTTAGATATATCAGTTTATTTTTGGATTGCACCAGTTAGTGCAATAAAATACTGCATTTTCCAACAAACTGCTTGTTTTAGTATTTAAAGGACATCTTTAAAAGAGAGAAATAACAATAAAAAAAGTTGTCTCCTCCTGTCTTTAACACTTACCTTCAAGTGCTACACCAGGAAATCCAGCCCTCTCTTGCTTTACTTTTGATAAGGCTGTTTGAAAAGAAATTAATTCAATTAGCTCCAGATTTCAAAATATCAACAAGTGGAAGTGTTTGTGTACCCTCTAAATGAATGTTGCTGGAAGAACACAGGCATTAGAGGATGCTGAGATAATTTCCACTCACTAGGCAAAGGAAAATGTTCAGGGACTGAAAAGAAATGAAAGCTAGGTCTGTAAAATTGTCCTAAATGGGGGAAATGTTAAAGTGAAGTAAAACCATTATACTGAAATAGAAACAATCCAGCTTGATAGAGGCAGCATGATTTAATTAAGAATCAAGGCAAGCTCTGAGTGTCCTTCCCTGGAGTGCAGGTGAAGCCATGGAGCTGGGCAGGTTCAAAGGCTGCTCTGCACACTCTGGTGGAAATGTGGGGATTTATGGCTGCTGTGGGTTTGTGGATGTGAAGAACAATTCTGTGGCTGAGTGTGGATCCTTCACCTCTTTTCTGCCAGGGTTGGGATTAAATGCACAGGAAAGTATTTCTTGTTGGGACTCAGATGTTTGTTAGTTCTTATCCATGTCACAGTCTCACAAACCCTGAGTTCTACAGCACTTCACTCTAACAAACTAAAAATGGAGCCCCATCTCTCTCTTTACAAGGCCTTTTAAGGATAAGCTGTCCAATTAAGAAATTACACCTAAATTATTTTTACTTTTAACCCAATAATCAACCACCAGTGCCTGCATGGGGACTTTTTATCCAACTACACAAAACCACCCAAACCCATGGAGAAGAAGGTGAAGGAGGAGCAGCCTCCACTCTAAAACTTCCGTCTTGCTTTATACATATTCCTATATTCTAAAACATTAAACTCTAAGTTTCCCACCATGTGATATT
>VYZP01066519.1:0-32562 GCA_013400635.1 Hypocryptadius cinnamomeus
TGTTAGGCTTGTTTTGGAGGAAGCTGGTTACTGAAGGAGCCGAGTTCTGAGAGCATAGTTCTGAGAGCATCCTTCAGGATTCAGAAGTCCTGAGGGGCACAACTGTCAGGAGTCATTGACATTTAAAGGAGAGGAGGCTGTCTTCTGTGAACACTATGCAAGTCTCTCAAAGGTTTCGAAAACGTGGAGTAAATGCAAACTATATATAAAGACTTGAAGGCAAGGTGCTCCTGGTAACCTGCATAACTGCAGATGTGAGCTGCTGCACCACCCTAGATTTGGATAAAGAGGATGAAATTCACTGTTACCCCAGGAACACAGCTGATGTTGACATTCATTCAGATCCATTTTGTTTAAACAGGAAGAACAGAGATCTTCACTGTTAGTAAAAAGCTGTTGTTGAATATGTTGGGATAAGAGAAAAAAATGACAAAGACAGATTCAAATTAATTTGGAGTCACAGAAGGCAGACTAGGAGGCATTTCAGTGATGTAGTAAATTAGTACAGAGATCTTTCACCTCCAGCCACTGGGTTCAAACTCATGCCAAGCTGCAGGCTGATAACAAACGAGTGATTTAAACTGTGTCCTTACTAGGGCATGTCCATGGTTTCTTGTGTATGCCTCTCCTCAGCTGGAAAGTGTTTCTGTTGTATTAAATGTCAGAGTGTGGGATTATTGCTTTGTGAAATTTAGAAAACGGATATATTTTCAACATTAATTATGATATTTAAAAGAATAGCTTTGTCCTGATTAAATTAAACTATTTCAAAACACAGCAATTGAAATTAATGCAACTGTTTTATATGAGCACTCTCACAGGAATATGGAAGCTTTTTATTCTCTTATTTATATATGAAGAGTTAATGTGTGTATGCATATACTAATAGTCATTTTTTTTAAATAATAAAAATACTAGGGAGGGGAATAGCCTGTTTTTAAAAACCTTAAACCCTTAATCTTTCCTTTTTACATAGTAGCTAGACTTGGATGTAGCTAATGTCATTTGGATGTTCAGTACAACATATGCTCAAAAGCACAGCCAGCTATATTGATAAGATAACCCTACTTCTCCACATACTATGGGTACAGATTTGAATTTAACACTGTTAAGCTGTGGAGGTGAAATGAGAGATCATGTGAGGCCTTTTTCAAAGATCCAACCATAAAGCATACATTCAAATGATACCAAGTGATAAATTCATACAAGTGGAACAGCTCCATGTTTATGTTTCTCTCACGCTCCATAACTCAGACATTTTGCAGATATGTTTGGTTGTGCCATACGGTCTCTTCTATCAGAAATTTACAAAGATCTGAATAATGTTATATAAAAATTGGGAGAAAAGCTCTGGTATTTTTCATTGTTGCGATTATGATCTGGTGCGTGGTATAGGTGACAGAACACCTATATCCTAGACAAGATGAGATACAACTTTCAGTAGGTATCTCAAGCTGTGTGAAATAAATATTATTTTATGTATTTATTTTATTTTGGAAATGTATTATAATCTCTCATTGCTGAGGCAATATTTTATTAATCGTTCTCTCCTGGAGGAAAAATAATATCACACTAGTCAGTTGGGAATTCTTACAGTTCTGGAAGCTGCATAAGACAGCTTTTATCAAGAAAATTACCTTTTAGAGAATTAGAGAAGTGTAGATGTTTGTTAATAAAAACCCAAATGTATAGCCTAAACATGCCATTCTTGCTTACTAGAGTAATTCTTTTTACTTCAGGAGAAGGAACTATTTCTGTGACAGTATAAAGCACCTGGTGAATTTTTTAATTTCCTAAATAATTCGTCTCTGGGGATGGATAATGCATATTTGAACATTTTAATTGTAGCGTATTATATTCTATTTTCAGACTAAGAGCTAGCATATACAGCAATTTTCAGTGGTATTGTATAATGAGTAATGTCTCTGATTAAAGATTATTTATGTGCTAGGTTTTTTTATGATTTTTTTTTTTTATTTACTTCATAGACATACTTCACAAAATATCATGGGCTGGCATCTCTACAGTAGCTCGGAGCTGCTCTTTAAAATGTCCTTGACTTTAAATAAGTATATAGCCAGAATAGGCATATTCTTGGCTTCAATGTAATTTGCCTTAGTCCACTCTCTGACAAGGCTGTTTAGGAGGGAGGATGCCAGTGGTTTCCAAGAGGAAAATTTATACTGGGGGAAATTCAGTGTTTGACAGTAACATAAAAGGACATGAGAGGCAGGTATGAAGGCACCTACTACAAGGGACTCCAAATTTTAATTGGACTTTTCTTTGCTTCTGCAATACTACCAGTTGGAGAATTTATTAATAATTAAATACAAACAGTGGAATCCTTCTGACATCATTCAGCTTAGGGGGAGATATTAATGCACTGCATTATTTTAACAATGAGCTGTGTATTCTGTTTGGGCTGTATACTCAGAAGAGTGTGACTTTGCAAAGAGGAACATGAAAGGATAGCAGTATCCTTCTTCTCCATTGCATTTTCTTGTTTTTCACATGCTGAGTTTAGGGAATGGGACAGCTAAGAATATTTATTTTTACATCAATAAAAAGATACCCTGCAGTTTGAATATTTTGTTTTAAATATAAAGAACCAGTCTAAATCTTGGTATACCTTTGCAGTAAGGATAGAGGGTAGTGTAGCTTTACAGCTTTACCTGTCTGGGCTTTCAAGTTGCCATTGCTGAAGTACACCATCAGCTCATGGGTGCTGCTTCCCCTTTCATGTCATGTTAAAGGCAGGGCTAACAGGTCGAAGGGCATTGTGAGCCTCCTAGGGCTCTCCTGACTCTCTTCAATTCAAGCCAGGTAGTCCTGAAGGTTAGATGCAAAGCAATAATGAGCTTTTTATTGCCACGTGACAACTGTCTGATTTCTTATTTTCAGGTAATTGGTTGGTTTGTGATAGAAGAGGTGAGGATGATTTAAGGACTTCTTGGAAACATGTCTCACTGCATTAGCAACTGAAACCAACCCAGACTTAGCAGAGGTCTTTTCATACTTTTCAGTAGAGAAATTTAGAGATCATTAAATGTGAAATTAATTAATCCTTATGATTCCTTTGGGAGATGGAGGATTTTTATTAGTCCTGTTTTACAGATGGGGAAACTGAGATAGTTTCAGGTAACTCACTTCTATGTGGTGAACCACTGGTGGAGCAAGGATGACAGCAGAACACCTCCTAACTGGTACCTTGGCTTCTTCCTCAGCTGCAAACCATGTTGTTTTACTGCTGGGCTACTGCATTTCCAAACTCTTTTTATACCTGTGACCACTGTAAGTGCTTAAGTTCAAGCTCCAGGTGTCACAAATTCTGTATCCAGTGAATAAGACCTATCGTTAAGATGTCTCCCAAAAATTTTATATAATAGCCTTCCCACACATGACATAAGAATTCTGGGAGACCATGAAGAGCAGGACCATTTTTTGTGTGCCATTCATTTCCTTTGACCACACCAGTGCTTCTCTCCTGTCCCCTAATGCAATTTCTTTTATCTCTCTGTTGCTGGAAAATCTCTGACCCTGAGATCCATTTAGAGGCAGAAGCCTTGCTGAAAACACTCTCATTTACTGCACAGTCTCAATTTGCCCCCTGAAAAATATCTACTACTATACACTGAGGCTGTGGAAGAAGAAAACAAGTCTGCAGGTGATGGCAGGATCCTAACATGAAAAGAAAGTGAAAGGGATACATTGACACTGGACATCTTTAATTCTGATACTTTGCAATTTTATGCTAGATAAAACAAGGTGTCTTTAATTTCAGATTTAAAGTGTCATTCCTTGGGTTTGTTTGTTTCCCTTGTATTCTCAGAGGGCCCAAAGGAAGCACGCTGCTTGCCATTGTAGCAACAACTTCCCATGTAGGTGATGATCGCCCTTCCAACCCCAGCCTCTGAGACTACGGCACATGCTGTTTTAGCTTGTTAGGGGATTAACAACTTTAGCTGAAAGCATAATAAGCCTTTTATCCTTTAGGCACCAGCTATTACAGGGGTATGCACATCACGTTTGAGCAGTGCCCCATCTAGCAGGATTGAAAAAGAAACAAAGGAGGAGTGCAGGACAGTCAGGGGAGAGACCCCAGCAGCCTGGGACAGGGTGTATCGAGCCCCGGATGGTTTTGCTTTCTGACTGATTTGGCTGCTCATGGGGTTGATACACAATCTGCAAAGAAGAGGGCTCTGCTGGGGTGGTGGCTCCTGGGGACCCTGCCTCTGTCTGCCTTTAACCATGCTGTATTTCCTTTTTATTGCACCTGCAAGCAGTACTCAGGAGCAAGGCACTAAATTTTGTATACCGTCTGGATGTCAGCAAGCATTGCAAAGAGGGGGGTTGTATTCCAGTTAGGATGCTGTTTTGGCTTTGCAGATAATGCAAATGGGACAGAGTAACTCCAGGTTTGTTTTGCTCACTCCAGCATGCTGAGCTAGGTTAAAAAACATTTTCATTTTCACCTCAGTTCTCAGAGAAAAAAATTTCCCCATTATTATTTTCTCTCCCTCTCCAAGAAACTGTTTTATTTTGTTGAAAACAGACCAAAAAAATCCTTTGTTTCTAAATTCTTGTTTCTCTAAACCTCATCCTGATTGTTAATCCAGGAGGAGCAGTGTTTTGGGACATGATTTTATTACTGTATGGTGGACACAGAAACGTGCCTTAGATATTTTTTTTTGTTTTTGACTTCACAAGAAATGTGTGATATTTCTGTATTGGTAACAGAATTGTTGTTAAATTTATAAGGCAGATCACCAGCATTATGTTTATGGGTAAGTTCATGATATATTTCTGATAAGTCCATCCTTGGATCAAACACTGACTTCAGTAGAGAGTTTCACCCTCCTGACTTTGGGCCGTCAGCATATGGTAAAAATACAGCTTACAGCAGCCCAAATGCTGTCCTACGTCTGCTGATCTCCTGGTCCTGGATATTGAAATATGATGGTCGAAAGAGTCATGTCAGAAAGCAGAGAGTGAGAGGGTGATGGGACAAGTTGAGGGGTGGCTGCAGCCGTACGGATGTCAGCGAAGTGCAAAGCAATACCACATGCCAGAAAATACTGCAACTACCTCTTGCATTTTGTATAAGCAATTTTCCAGTCTGTTGTCTTCTGTCAAATGCAATGTTCTGAGACATTTAAATAAAATAAATACTGCTGTTGAGTTATATTTAGAACCATGTGAAATTTCTCTAGTGAAACTCCCAGCTAGGCAAAACATGCCGGCTTTCAGGTTTCTGTACCACTTGAAGCTTCATCGGTGTTTGCCAAAGAGGTTGCTCATGAAATCTGATGGTGAAGGTGGCTGCTTTCCAAAAGAGGCTCTGCCTGCCACTATGGACACTGCTGGAAGGCTTGGGCAAACCAGGACTGGGTCTGGGTGAGCCTCAGCAGACAGCTGAGTTTCTCGCAGGTGGAAGGTCAAAAAAGCAAATGATGAGACGGGCTGCTAATGGAAATTGAAATGAAGGTTTGCATAAACCTCCCACCCCTGCTCATTTTAGTCATTGAGCTCTCACATTTGCCTATCTTCCCAGACATGCATCGCTTATCTAATGAGGATGGGTGTTGGTGTAATGAGTACCAGCACAAGTGGGGGCTGGCCAGGGCAAGAGTAGGTGTGTGGGAATCCCTCCAGAGGTGGGGTGAGAGCCCACTGGGATGGGGGCCATGGTGCGGCCCTGGGGTCTGTCCCTGACTTGAGCACCCTCTCCCTCTCCTCTAGCCTGCCCAGGGTTGCTCCCAGCACATCACCTCTGCCCTGGGGAGTCTACTCTCACCCTAAAGTGCTCCCCAGGAGCACCATTTTGCTCCCTGGAATGCAGCTGGATGGAGCACACTATTCAGCTCTACCCCCATTTTGAGGCTTCTTGAGCATGGAGTGTCAGGTGTGTACATCCCTGTGGTTTTAGGGAGTAAGGGAAGGAGGCTGGCAGTGCAACAGTTTGTATGGCTGGGGCCACTGGTGCCACACAGGCTCCAGTTGGTGCCCACAGGGCCTCCAGTGCATGTTTCACTGCACTTTTCCCCCAATACTAACATGCAGTCAAATGGATTTTGATAAAGCAGTGAGTGATGTTCTCTCTCCCTTTTCCTCATGAGATGGGGAGGGGAGGGGAGGGAAGGGAAGGGGGGCCTGAGCATACCTTTAAATCACTGCGTTTTTTCTTCATAAGGATCCCCCAAATAATTTCAAAATACACAAAAGCTTTATTGTAAAATAGACATCTGTGAGGAAACAGGCGTATTTGTTCATCGCAGTTGTGATTTAGCTGTGGAGGTTATGAAATAAAATGAAATTTTAAACAGCATTTAAAATAATTGCATAAATTGTTTAACAGCTTGTTTTAGTATCATTTTTAACTCAATAGGGCCCTTTTTCATTCATTTAAATGTTAACCTTGTTTGATAACGTGCTAGGAAGTGGTACAGAAACCTTTATTCTTCCAGAGGGTTGAATTCTTTTGTGAGATATGATAGACAAAGCTGGCATCCCTTGTAGAGGATATGTAAAGCTTGTCTCCAGACATTGTGACATTGCTACAGACAGAGTTTGTCATCCATAAATTTACAGCTTATTTCAGTCTATTCATAAATTGACTAAATTTTTTTTTGAAAGAAAAAAAATATATATAGGTGTATAAAATACCCAGTTACAGGTTGTGTTCTATTTAGCCCTTGATTGAAACGTATTGCTCCTCAGTATCTTTTAGCTATGAAAATTATAATATGGAACAGAGATTAGAATGAAATTATCATGGCTAGAAGGCATTTACTCAGTGGTGGCAGCCACATAAACCTGAGCCCTGAGAATGATGATAATGCATTAGGTTCTGCATGCCCGATATTATTGCTGTACATTATGTATGTTTCATTTATACTATTTCGCACACACCAGCAACGCTGACAGATAGGTAATTACTCTCTGCGCCAATGAACACTTATCAGCCCCGCTGCTGTTTATTGCTGGGATGAAGTGCGCTTGTCAGTCAAGGTCACTTGTTTGTGTGTCCTTTTTAATAGTTCTTTCACAGTTGTTGAACTTCGCGGGTGCTTCTTACGGCAAACTTTCGGCAGGTTGCTTTACTACGTCGCCCACCTTATTAAAGTAATTTGTATTTATGGCTTTAATTGATAAACAGCCAAGTTGCAGGAAGCAGGACTGGCAAGAGGGAGGGGTGTATTTTGCCAGTCAGCTGATCCATGGGTATGTTGGGTCATGGATGACCTCAAAAGCAGCATGTTGCAGAGACCCTCAGACCCTGCTGTGCCACCAGCATAAGCTGGTGAAATCTCTCGTGATGACAACAAACATGAATTTAATGGTAATGAATACCAGCACAATCTGCAGATTGCTGTAGGGCTACTGCTTGTGCTTTTTGGTAGAACATTTGCAAGTTCTGAACAGAGCTCTTATTGTTTGCACCCTCAGGACATGCGTGTTACAGACCAAGCCACTTTGTTTGTCTTCAAATCGGTGTTTTCTTTTCTGCAGGAAGCCTCACAGAAACTCTGTATTATTGCATAAAATATGCTTTCCAGGCTATGCGTGTGCCTCTAACATTTTTTTTTTCTATTCTTAAAACTAATAGTGTTAAAGGTATTATGGCAAGCCCATGATTTCTTGGGTCACAAAGAAAAAATTCAGAAGCTTTGTCTTTTCCTTCCTTCCTTCCTTCCTTCCTTCCTTCCGCCACTTCCGCCACTTCCGCCACTTCCGCCACTTCCGCCACTTCCTTCCGCCCCTTCTGCCACTTCCGCCACTTCCTTCTGCCACTTCCTTCTGCCACTTCCTTCCGCCACTTCCTTCCGCCACTTCCTTCCGCCACTTCCTTCCACCACTTCCTTCTACCACTTCCTTCCTTCTGCCACTTCCTTCCGCCACTTCCTTCCTTCCTTCCCTTTATTAGAAAAAACAGGATAACCCCTAGGATATAACAATTTATCTGGTCAAGATAACTGGAGCTATATCCTTAAGCCTGTAATCACCCCGAGTTTGTGTGTTGTGAGGTTTATACTGCAGTTCCTTTTTACCAAAGAAACAGTTAAAAAGGATTTATGTAGTGTGTGCAGTGTGTGTGTCTGGAATTTCTGTATGTTCCAACTCCTGCACTCTGGTGCCTCCTTGGTCATTTTTTTAGAGGACACTATTTTGAAGTGTAGACTGAACATTCAATTAAATGCAAATTTTATTCAGGCATTAAAGCAGAATCACATTCATTCATTAAACTCAAATGATGCTTTTATTTAGGAAAATATATTAGCACATGGTAGCACCACATGCTGCTTATAAATAACTATGGTGATCTGGTTGTGCAAAAGTATATAATTTCATTATTAAAGGATTTAAACTCCTTACAAGGTGCATGGTGTCCATGAATGTTTCGCTTAATTTGATTACATCCATAGAAAAAGCATTTCACTTACATGGGTAGCAGTGGGTCTCCTGTCTTACAGCACCATTCTAATGCATTATGATCCCAATCTCACACTTGCAAGATCTGACTTGGCTGGATGTGTTTAATATTTTGGGTACATAAATGCAGATTTGAGCAATTTGATTTGTTTCTGAATCTAGCCTACCAAGCTTCCACATTTTCAAACCACTTCCTTTTCTTAGTTCTTAGTTACCAGAGTGTTACAAAGAAAGGGGTTTGATCTCATGTAGATAGCATAGCATTAATTACCCTGACACTAATTAAACTGCATCAAACAAATACCACCGTGTTCCTCAGGGGGACAACAGAAGGCAGTTTAAAATAATTACTGGAGCTTCATGCATGTGTGAAGTTTTCATTACTCTTAGGACACAAGCAAAAGAGATTTGATATCATTAAAATTCCCCCCTTTAGTGTTTGCAAAAAAATTACTAAAATTTCCTCGGAGCATATTGATGTCTAAATAGTAGTGATTTCAGTTCTTGAGAATAGTAACTTTTCTTTAAGAATTGTAAGCCTGTGAAGCAGGAACAGGTGTTCCAGTCCACATTCTGGTATGATTATGTATTAGCTTATGTTTGTCAGACCATTTCATTAACCACCCACTGCTATCACATATACATATACTTTGTTCTTTCTGAACCATGAAATGAAATGCATATATCTTCACTAATGCTTGCTATCAATGTAAATGAGAAAAGGAGGCTTATTACCAATCACTGCTGCTGTGAAGCACACACCTCTATACAGTTACAGGTAATAAACATCTTTTTGTAAGTAGGAAGCAAGATATATTGAGTTCTGCATACAGTAAGCAGCAGACGTGCCTTCCACTGTACTCCAGTGTTAATAGATTGCAATTCCCAGCCGTGTACACATTCAACAGGATGTCCTGAAGCACCTTCCTGAACTAGAAGGTGCTATTCCTCTTCATGCTCATTTATATCTTGCAAATGTTTTGAAGCTAGCGAAACTTTGCTGGCCAGTGGTTAATGGGCATCTTCTCCAAGGAAAATTGGAGCATGTTTGTGCCAGTGAGCAAGTGCCAGTTTCTGGATCAGTTGTCACTCATGTCAGAGCCAGCAGTAGCTTTATAGGCCCTTTGAAAAAGTGGATGGAAGAATGATGTCCCTGCCTGTGATGGGGGCTTGGACCAGACAGCCTTTGAAAGGTCCCTTCCAATCCGTCCCATTCCATGAGGTTCCACAAGCCAGACTGGCAAGCAAAGATGACACTGAGACAGTAAAGGCAGACAGTGCAGATTTCCAAATTTGCTGCAGGTTCTGTACTTTGCTAATGCTCACTTGATCACGCACAAAGTGCCACTTTCCATCTCCCAAGTTGATGAGTGTGTGTGCTTTGTATTTCCCAATGCTCTAAAAGCCACTGAGCCCATTGTACAGGGTCATTTAGCCTCTTGATTGCTGGAGGTCAATACAGCGTTAGTAAACTTCATTGAATTTAGTACTGATGGCAGGGGCCTATGATGAAAGGTATGTGAGACAGAAAGCATCTCTAGCTCTGCACTACTCCTAGTATTCTGTGTGTGATTCTTTCTCAAAATTTGATTATGTATAATTTAAATGTATATAGTCATGTATAATAACCTGCTTATTTTCTGGAACCTTTGAGGCACGATTTAAAATATTTCTCTGTAATGGAAGGTCTGATTATGCTGATGGTGCTTCTTTTTTTAAATTACAGTATTGTCTTGATATTCCTAAATCTGCTGCTTGCAATATAACAGTGAATTAGGGTTGTGCAATTGACAGACTAAGTAGAGATGATCAAAACTGATTGGAGAGGAAATACAAAATTAATCCAGTTGTAGGATTCTGTGAACCCAACAAACACGCACAGCAGAATACTTTTATTTCTTTGGAGCCAGATGGTTTGTCCTATTTTAAGCTGATAGATTCTTCATGCATTTCTTTTGGATGTCATTGGTTTTAACTGCCAGACAGTATCTACTGTTAGAAGTTTCCTTATTCCTGGATTATTTAAAGAGTATTTTTGGCACATTCGAATGATCATACTGTACACCAAGTTAATTTTTCCTTACACTTAGCTCATACGTGAAAAAAGTGTTTATATAATGAAAAAAACCCTCTAAAATGAACAGTTCTTTTTTTCCTTCTTTTGACATGATGTTGACAGAAGTCGCTTTGATGTAGTTTAGAGTCATGAATTTTCTATCTGTTCTGTTTTTCCTGGGGCTCCATCTATTCAGACATCCTGATCTGTCATTTTGCAACACTTTGTGAAGTGCTTGACAGATAGCGGTTTTGACAAGTGCTGGACATCAGCAGCAATTCAGAATAAGCAGTGTATATTTCTCCAGGTAAAGTGACAAAACGTCTAAAAGCGTAAGAAGAACTGTACAGTCTTCAATCACATTTAATGTTACAAAGCAAGACTTCTTCTGCTTTCTCCATTTGTTCTAGTAATGTGCAGTGGCTCAGACTTGAGTATCTGCTGGAATTTTGGATTGATGACTTTCTCTTTTCCTTTTGTATTTCCTAGTACGTGACTAATTTCTTCAATTGGATTAAAAAATGGAAGCGCTTGCTGAGACAGATCTAGAAAACTGCAGCACAGCTAAAGTTACATGTAGTAATAATTTCCAGGGTCTTCTAGTATTTGACAAAAACAACATGTATGTGATCATTTATCTCTGCATTTGTTGTTGTTACATTGTTGGGTTTTGTGGGGGTTTTTTTGTAATGTCATTTTAATTCTACATGTATAGCATGTATGAAGAACATAATTTAGGAAAGTCACCATTATTGATTAATTATTCAATTTCCTATTTCACATCCTTCCCCTCATCATTCCAAACCCTTTTTTGATGGTGGTTTATATTGTATCACCCATAGGTAATCATAAATTACGTATTTACATTATGTAGTATATTGAAAATGTAAAACATTTCATATAATTATTCTGCATCTGTATTCACTCAAGAAACAGCTGTTGAAAGTTGAGGGGGATGCAAAATGGCACAGCCTGAAGATGTTCTTGTTCATTCAGCTAACTCCTTTTTGATGTGATACCTACTGGCAGGGTTGTGTGGTGAATTCAACTTCTTTGACAGCCATCAGCCCCACTGACCAGTAGTTTCAGTTTTTATAGTTAGGGGAAAGATGAGAAAAAATATTTCCATAATTTAGATTTTTTTTTTCAGCTGCTGGATCGAAAGCCCCTGCCAACAGCTATCTAAATCAACACCATGCCAACATGTTCTGTAGTCCGAAGGTCACTCAAACATCTGGCCCCACAGTCTTGTTCTTTAAGGTTTGTCACTGGGCAGCATCTGTTTATAGATTCTTTCTCAACCTCTCTTTGATCACTTTGACAGCAAAAAGAAGCTTCTATCACCCTTGATGTGTTAAGATAAAAATATCAGGAACATCAGACCATTGTAAAATTTGGTGCAATTTCATATAATACTGTATCTGCATTTTTAATTTCTTACGTTTGATTTTTTTTCTTGGCTGAGTTAGAGGGAATTATATATTACTTTCTGCTGTTGAGATTAAAAAAAATATTGTCAGAGCTGATATGTTCAGTGGGAATGTGAAAATGACTGCACTAAGCAGGTCTTGCCCAGCTGAGCTTGGTCAGCATTTAAAAAAAAGTTTGGAGAGTGAGCAGAGCCGGCATATTTAGCTCTGATCTATTTTGAGTAATGTGTTATCTAACTCCCTTTACTATGTCCTGTGCACTCCTACAAAGAGCTACCTATTTCATAAAGGTTTGTATATGCTCTTACATGTTTAGATATTTTTCCTATAAATAACCATTGGGGATGTGGAAATATCATAGTTTCTGTGTTTACTTTTACTTACTTCCAGTGAATTTTTAGGCCTCCTGTTTCCAAACAATTTGGAATTTCTTGCTTTTTTCTAGACAAGAATAAATAAGTTCTCTTTGCCCTGGTCTTTTGCTTTAGAAAAACGTTTGGTAGTCTTTGACAATGTTAGAATGATCATATTTATGAGAACCACAGAAGTCTGGTTTGTACCATAATGGAAAAGATCTTAGGTTACATGTCTTATGGAATTGTATGGTCCTACCCTCAGCAAAGACACTTTGCTTGATGTGTAACCCAGGGACAGATGCAATTGTAAAGTGAATGGATAAAATTACAGGTATGTGAAGGTATTTTTTGTTTCTGCACCTCCAGAGTTTGTGGCAAATGATGCAGACAGCCCCAGAGTCCTTTGTTACTCCACAGAACTGCTACAGCTTGATATCAGTTATTCACAGCTACTCATGTTCAGCAGAGGGAGGTCTCTTCATGAGAGCCTTATTAAATTTGCACATAAAGGACATAGTCCTGTGCATCTGCCATGAAGAGTCACCTCCATTCTGTGGTGGTGGGTTTATGGATGTATATTCGTCTCTTAGATAAAAATAAGCTGCAAATTAAATTTGTCTTGGCTAATGATAGCCAATAGCTCACTAAAATTTTTGACCATTATCAGCCGAGACTATAATCTTATGTAGAAATCAGCAGCAGACTGATCTTAGTCGGGCTCTGTCTAGCTTTATAAAATGAAATATATGGAGTGACCCAAGTGAGAGGGCTACATCCCCACTGTCCTCTGAGGTGTAGTCATCCTGGGCCTTGGAAGCATGGAGCAGTCTCCTCTCAACTGCTGGTAGTGTAAAAAGAAAGGAACGCCTGAGCAGTGAGGGGTGGTACTGCTGGCAGATTGGAGCTTTAGCTGAAAACTCTGTTTTCCACAAGAATACAGGAAAGTCATAAAGAATATTAGTGGAGAAGCTAAGTTTGCACCCAACACAGAGGAGAGAAGAAATCCAAAAAGAAGGTATGGCCTTCTTCCCCACCAGAACATACCACCTCAGGGGTGCTCAGAATGAAGAAGCACCCCCTAGTAAACCATGTCCAGTGGCTGTGAGGGGCAAGATGACATGGCCACTTGATGAGATTTCTTGATGTATGAAAGAAGGGAAAGGTCAGTCTTTAGAGGTATTTTTGGGAAGAAGTGACAACATTTTGTTATAATCTAATATGCAAAGAAGGCCAAGTCTAAGACTGTAGATCTGAAATATACAGAGGGTAGGCGCTTCCATAGTAACTGTGAAAGAGATGTAGGCTTTGAATTTAAATTCCAGCTAGCACATTTAATAGTGTACAAACTGTTTTGGATAGATACTTCAGAGTAATTCTGACCAGGATCTTGCTTTTTGTTAGAGCAGCCTTGTGAAATGGATCCATTGCACAATCCTACAGTTCACCTATCTTGTACTTCATGTCAAGATGCTTTCTTTGCAGTTTCTCTTTCTGTATAATCTTTCAAGTTCATTTGAAAGTATGAGCCATACTCCTTTTCATGTACCTTACTGCTTTTAACTGCTCAATCCCCATCATCCTTCCTCCTATAGCTCTCCTTTCCTGTGTAGCAATATTTTATCTATTCTCTTTGTCTGCCTGAAGAAAAGCTCATTGTTGAAGATCTGAATTAGTGAAAACAAGCCTTACCTATAGCAGATTGACTCAGGAAATAACTGAAGGAGATGACATAAGAAAGCAAAGGCTGTTCAGTGGGAATTCTGCCTCATAAACTTTTTTACAACAGCTGCAGATGCTGTCACCTGCAAGAATCAGAAGGTTCATCCGGTGCTGAGAGAGACATAGGCATTTTCTGAGAAAAATGCAGGTTTGCACAAGAGAAACCTTGCTGTACCTTCTGAGGTGAGTTGTGGAGAGTTGTTCTTTGAGGTGGTGCAGGTTTGAGCAGTAGGAAGGCTACATGTTAGTGCTGATTGAACCAAAAGATGGTACTAGGTAGAAGAATCTTTATATAACCCACTATTGCTTAGGTTTAAGATGAACAAGTAAGTAATTGCACAGAAGCTGTCTAGGAATACAAAAACCTGAAAGAGAAGAATCGGGTAAATTCAGTTCCTTGTGTAAGGCTCAAATAGGGTTAAAACTTCAGTCAAAACTTGAACTGATTAAGTAAAAAGCTAGATAGGAATGAATTTATATAAATAATCACACTGTGAGCAGTGCAGTAAGCACACACATTAAAGCAGTATAATTTCAGCACCACGGCTGCAAGATGAGACCTCTGCTTCACTAGTTGCAAAAAAGCTTACATTAGCTTGTGCTATCTTATCTACTGTTTTTCTTTCACAAGTAGATTTTAAACAATGTATTAATACAGAATGAACAATCTTTTGGTCTGGGAGTACGTATGAATGAAGACTGTATTCTCTTGTGTCTGCTTCTGGCTTCCTTCCTCCACTCCCCATATTAGAAACGTGTTTTATTAATATTTTGTGTTTGTCATTTTATGTTTAAAGAAAAGAATAGTCAAGGTGAGAGTGACAGCTGCCAGAGCTGGATTTCCTGTTGACTCTAGGGCCAGCAGCAGGTGTGTGCCAGGGAGTACATGGCAGGTGAAGTATGCACAGACACATGCCTTTTGCCTCTTGCACTTTCTGAGAATCAGAGACTCAGGTTTTCTTGCCTATGAGCAGTATTTTTATAATTTTAAACTTTCCATTGATGGATTTTGCTGCATGGCTAACACTTCAAACCTAATTTCTACATTAGTTTCCATGGGCACCCTGCCAGGCTCTAGTTAAAGGCCAGCTCTTTAAAATCTATGAGGTCAGGACCAACTTGGTTTAGATAGTGCTGCCTTGTTCACTGGAGTTCAGCATTTTTCTTACTCTTGTTTTCTGTCTTCCAAGGTCTTTGGATGACTTCTTAATCTATTCCTTTCTTTTTCAGCTCGATGTTCCCCTTTGTTTTGTTCTTGATCCTGTTCTCCCTTCTCCCTCTCCTTTTACCTTCTTCCCTCTCCAGGAACTTACCTCAGGCAGCTGAGCCCAGTTGGCTGGCTGGGAATGTCTGCAGTGCTCTCACTCAGTGGAGATGGGACTCACTAGCTGAGCACAGGGTGTTGCAGGCACACTGTGGATGGAGAGAGCCAGTGCAAGCATGTCTCTGGTGGACCAAAGATGTTCTGGTGATTAGAAAACAAGCATTTTAGTGGGATTATAGACTTCATTTTTGAGTCAATAAGTGCTTCTAATTAAGGATCATGGGCCTTTAATGTGTCAGTTACGTCTTGAAAATGAGATGCTGGCATTGTTCTGTGTTGTCTGGGAGCACAACTGGTTTAAAGCCCCTAGGAAGACATCCCTGACTCACTGGCTGCAATGCAGATTTGAACTGATGGCTGATGTTTGTTTTCCATGGTGAAACTTCCCACAGATAGTATTGAAGGCTGAAGAGCCTTTCCAAGGCAGATTGGAATATTTTATGTAAATAAGAAAGCCGACTGATTTTGGTGCAAAAAAGCATATTACAGAAGCTATAGGTGTTTTGCCACATTTCTTGCACAAACTGTTTATGCCACCTGTAATTAAAAATGAGATAATCCCAGCAAATTGAGAAAGTCTTATATGATTAATATCCATTTCCTTGTTGCTTGCTGCAGTGAAAGATAATTAATTGTAAAGACATTTTTAGAAGCAGTACAATAATCTTCTCTAACCAAAAGCAAATGTTTGAAAAGTAAGAAAATTGATAATGCAATTAATTATGTGGATATTACAATAATCTAACCTCCTTGGTAGAAATTTGGTGCCTAGGGACAGTATTATCCACACATTAAATTGAAATGAACAATAACATCCTCTTTATCATTGCAGTCTAGCACAGAGCAGATGTAACATAACTGCAGCCCTTGAGAGTTGCCTAGGTTGAGATTTCAGAGCAGTTCTTGAAAATGCAGACCTGTTCACAGAAGATCTTTCTCTAAATATCCTGAAAGGTATTTCAGATAGAAATGTTAAGACTTACCCTAAACATATTCAAAGGCTTTGCATATAAAATGCTTCCAAAGGCTTCCTAATTTCACAGGTGGATTTGTATCTAGATGATGGGTTAATTATGCTATGTCCAGCTGCTTTTGAGCTTTAACCTGTGTTTTGAATACATTAGCTCCACAGGTAAGCATTCACTGAACATGGAGTTTTGTTAATTGTAAATGTTGTATTTCAAACTTAGCCATATTATTTCCAAAACAAACCTTAATGAAGGAAACAATAAACATAAACACTTATTTTTAAAATGCTAATGTACAAGAAAATAAATAAAAGATATTGTTGATAGTATATATGGAAAATAATACAGAGTTACTGCAAGCTGTTTTGCTGAATGTTTTCTTGAAAGACTGTAAACTCTTAACCAGTTGGGTATATGGTGATGATTTACATACAATATTTTCCTAATATTACAGATGGCAGTAGAAGCTCAAGATTAAATTACTTATCTGGTATTCAATTAGACACCAACAGGTTGCTTATAATGTAACAAGAAAATGAGCATTTAGAGTCATATGAGTTGCCACAGTAAAATGATAATGTACAAGTAGGTAAAATACAGCACTGATAGTAAGGAAATGGCAGGAATTTAATTAGCTCATTACAGGTGTGTGTAATAATGTGTTATTTGTAATATGAATGTATGCTTTGTTGTTTATTCATTGTAATGGAGAGGGGTCAACATGATCTTTATTAGTAAAAAAAAAAGTGTATCCGTTGCAAATAATGGAAAAAAACTTAAAATTGTGACATATAGAGGGATAAAGGAAGTTTTTGTGTTTCATGCGTTGGCTGTTGTTGTATTTGTATAAACATAGACATATAGTTCTCTAATCTTTAGAACTCTCTACAGCAAACTATGAAGTTCTGACATGTGATTCTCATTTTTATGGAAAATCAATATGTTGTTCAGAGGAGCAGCACAGTGTGCCAGGTGGTGCCCTGTTGTTGGGATGCAGAGCAGCAGGGGGTCAGAAGCTGAAGACAACATAAAGGAGTGGAGATTTATTAAATAGTTGCTCTGTAAAAACTTTGCTGTACAAGTTTGAACTTGATATCTGATTTCTTCTGCCTTCCAGCTGACTTCACCTTGGGGCACTCACAGTTATCTCCTGGGTTCTTCCACTGCCTAGGAGAAATATGAACTTGCAGGAGCTCCTGTGGGTTTCAGCAGGTATTGCTCAAGGGCACCTGTGATTCTTCTTGTATAAATGGGGCCCAAAATAAAAAGGGGGTCATTTTTTACTCAAATTTACTTATTTAGAAATTAGTGGGTTAGGTAAATGACATCAAACTTATTCTTAGTTTGTATTTCTGGTCTGTATGTGACCTGGCCCTGGGCTTGAGTCAAGGTGACTTGAGCTAAGAGATCTGTAGCAAGACTGGGGAGTGTGAGCAGAGTTTATGTTTCAGACAGTGCTGTCCATCAGTTCCATCAGGAGGTCCTCACCTGCAGCAGGCAATTCAGAGGGGACTACATTTCATGTAATTTTCCATATAAACACACTTAGAGCAGGAGCTCTTGAAGCTACACAAGCATCAAATCACATGAAAATAAAACTAAAACAAACAACAACTCCCCTCCTAAATAAAATAAAACAAAACCCCACAAACAAACAAACAATGCCTCTCATCCAAATAACAAAAATCCATCTTTGATATGTAGATCCATAATCTGTATGTAGCTACACACGTAATTCTGCTCTGTGGCTTGAATTAAGCATTTGCTTGTGATCTGCAGGGTTTGGAGCCCTGTACTGCATTGTGCTTAAATTTGTTGCTGGCATGGTAAGGCCATGGTATTCTAATGTACGTGTCCTGAATTATATAATACTACTGAGCACCCTTTCTAATTTTCTTAATGCTGTGAGTCATTCAGCTTCTGGGCATTAGTTAAGTTGTTACATAGATGATTTCCCTCATAATTATAGAGAGTTTCGCTGCCTTGTTTTTCTCTTTTTCTTTGGCAAACAGGATTGTTTCAGTAGTGGTAATAGGGTTGCCTGTTGCTATTGTGAGTTTAGTCAGCTGTGAAGCTGCACTTATGTTTGTTATTACCCTCCAATTCGTTATGAAATGCAGCCTATTAATTATTTCACTAAAATGTAGCTGCTGGACCTGTGGGACATTCCGCTTTCTCCTGTTGCTTTACTTTTCCATTCATTTTAATGGCAGTTCAGGTGATTTCTTTACGTTTATATGTAATTTCCCTTGGCTGTCACTGCCTGCTCCTTCTAGATAACTTCAGTCAATATTTTCCACTGTTGGTTAAATTCATGTTTCTGCTCAGGAGCTGTCAGTGTAACTCCCAATTCGTTATTTTCTCCTCGATGCTGTAGTTGAACATTGAGACATAGAGGCGTGGAGGTCAGGGGTACAACACTTCTGATTCACTGTAAAGCAGCTTTCCAGAATAATACTCGGGTTTAAGCACTAGAACATTTGACCTGTAACCCTCCTTGGTCACTGCATTTGCCTTAATAGCTCCATTTTTTTTTTTCCCTTTGGCTCTGTTTGGTATTGCAGTGGACTTGTTGGGAAGTTAATAGCTATCACGACAATTTTTATTTTCTAAATGAAACAATGCCCCCTGGTGCTCTAGGATTCGAGAGGTCTGATTTTTACAGTCAAAATAAAAATAAAACCAAATAAAATCTTTTCAGACAGATACTTACTGTTCCTAAATCTGCCAGCTACCACTCAAATGCTGTCACTGTCACTCACAGGGGATGGGGAAGAACACTTGTCAGCGCTGAGCAACAAAGAGAAGTCACAAGGAGAGTAACAGGGAATAAAAGCAAATTACAAAAGAGACAAGTCCATTAGGCAGGTTAAAAGCAAATTACAGAAGAGAAAAATAAAATGAAAGACTTAAGAAAGTCTAATGAAAGAACAGTTGGAGAAATGGAAAATTAAAACTGTCTGCTCAATGAAATGTTAAATCTAGATAGTGATAGAGAAGAAGCAATGATATTAAAAAATGGAAGTACTTTTTTAAAAAAAGATTTAATTTAATAAGGGTATTATAGAAGAAAAGGACAAAGAGGGTAAGTGTGAAAAATTCGCAATGAAGAGCATTAAATTAAAATGGCAAATATAGAGAGAATATTGAAGGTATATATAAGTGCATGAGTGCTACAGGAATTAGTAGAATAAATGTAATTTGATATTTTCTGTGCCTAACAAAACAGATTATCGATGCAGAAATTTAATCCAAAGTACCACCATAGTTAAAATGTAAGCAAAGCTGATAAGCAATGAAATGAAACAGTTGACCTCTCTTCAGTTGAGCTTGTCACTAGCATTTGATTTTGTAAAAATTAAGATGCTAAAGTACAATATTATTTTTGATGGGCATGGCATGCATGGGAACCTCAAGAATGTTGCTTGTCCTGGTTGCAGACAGCACACTCCAGCACAGCATGCCTTCCCACAGCCTTGCAGCTGACGGGAGCCTCAGCTTTGGAAGACCAATCAATAGAGCAGAGACTGCCATAAATCACCGTCTCAGATGGAGTGTGGGGCTATGAACACTACCAGAGCCGTCTGTAAAGCCAAAACAGACACAAAAAAACCCCCAACAAATAAAGCCAGAAGAAAGGCAAAGGAAAGCACCACTTGCTGCAGCTGCAAGATGTGTAAACAACCCGCACTCTCCGTTTTTTTTCAGTCACAGGCAAGGATAAAATAGCACAGCTCAGAAGCAGGGATGACTGAAATGGCTTTAAGGTAGCTTTATGTTCCCACAGTCCTGGAGCAGCAATGAGTCAGTCAAGTCCCTCACTGTAAGTTAGAATAGCCTGAAGGCTGCTCTAAATCATTCTGGCTGCCAGTGACCCTGCAACAGCAGAGAGGGGCTGCTGGGGCATAGCAAAGTCTTGGCTGCACTTCCCTTCCTTTGGCCATGTCCTCTGGCCCATCCAGAGGAGCTGTTGGGAGGGGGGTGAGGGGGAGTCGGGGGACAAGAAAGGGAAAAGCACGGAAGTGGCTGTGATGCCTGTTCTGCTGGGAGACCCGGGCTTCTGCTGTGGCTGGCAGAGGTCCAGTGGCTGGCTGTGGTCGGAACTGATCCCAGCACAGGCAAGAAGAATTCTGTGGCTGGGCCATGGACAGGTGCAGTGGTAGGGTTTGATTTTATTAATCTGATTTTCAAAGGCATTTTTTCAGAGCTGTTCAGATTATATAGAATCCCTTTTCCCTGAGAATCTCATCTGTTAATGACTGGTTTGTAAGTCCTACATGTGTGCAGGTGTTCGTATTTTGTGACCACCATTGTAATTTTTGCTAGTGTATCAGTGTTAATATCTTGGTAGAGTAATTATCTCTACCAAGTACTATCTGGCCTAGCAATAGCAGTATTTAAGTTAATACTGCTTTTGGATTTATACCAGTGATTGTAATTTGGTTTTTATTTACCTGCTCTTATAAACCAAAAACGTCCCCCAGTTTGTAAGAAGAACATGAGGCTGTGATTCAATTTGCTTGCTCCTTTTTTATTGTCCTTTTTTAAGATGAAAATTCTAAATAATATTAAGAATATTATATTAGAATATAATTATAATTATATAGAATATTGAGATTAATATCTCAATCTTGCTACTTAAGTGTGAGCAAAGTGTTTGTGGCTTAAAAGAAGACCAGACCATGACGTTCTTAAAAGAAGACCCTTTTAAAGCCAAAGGGCTGAAACCTTCCCTTTCTCTCACTAAACAGTGAACAGCCCAGCCTTACTAGTGGATAGTCAAAATGGAAATTTACCAAACTGATTAGTCACAGCAGGTTATTGAGTGGACTGTTAGAGGAGGTCCTGCAGCAGCGGAAAAATTATCACCCCTTTTAATAATTCCTTAAAACCATTCCCAAAATTTTGTTTTCAGTGAGCTGTGTATTTCATGATGTGCAACAGAAGTAGAGTGATGTTTTGAAGTACTGAGCGAGACCACTGGTCTTATAAGTTATGGACATCTCCATAAGTTATCCAGAAATATACTTGTAACCTGCACATACACAGTGCAAAGGCTATAGTTTATATTTGCAGATCTATTTCTTTTTTTTTTAGCAGAAGTGTGAGGAGCTACCTTCCCCCGTGGACTAAACTTCCATGAAGGTCAAAGTAGAAGGTCATGGACATTCCATTCGCTGCCTGTAGTTTATCTGAGACAAAACTCTATGATCTCTTGATGAGCAAATGGTAGAAGCATGGTAGTTTGCAACCACAGGTGTGGTGTGCATGTGAGGGAGCACAGAAGCTATAACTAAATTTAATGCCGTTGATACGATGGCTTGTAATGTCTTGGCTTTTTCTGATAATTTAGAACAGAAATTTTAAAAGAAAAAGAGGGAAGATGTATGTGTTCGTTGGATGTATGTCAACACTGGTTGACACAGTCAGCAGCTGAAGACTAAATCTTCAGGGTGTAAATTCTTTTAGCTCAGTTGATGCCAAGAGAGCTGTGTCAGACTGCAGTACTTTAAGCTCTGTCCTGAGGACACCCAGTACCATCAGCAGAAACTGCAAACATGGAATCAGTTGAGTTCCTTGGAAAGGATTCATTGCTTTCCTGCCAGGAGCTCAGCACCAGTAGTGGTCTTGAAGATCTAGCGCTGCCAGAAAAGACACATAACCTCTGTCTGCTGCCTTTAATCAAAACTGAGGGGAAAACTGTTTCGTGTTATCTTTGAGTCTGAAAACTGCTAACATCCCAAAATACTGAAGATCATCTGACTCTGTGCGATTTCCCTGTTGCTGTCTTCTCCCTGGCCATTTTAGGTTAGGACGGATTGCAGCAATTCATGCTGGTGTGTGGGAGATTGTTCCAGAGTCTTACCTGTGACAATCCAAACACAAAGACCTACCTACAATGATAAGCTTTTCTTCCCATCCACAGTATTGTTTAAAAGAGCCTACTGAGTAGGTATCTCTGATTTAGAAGCAGGATGGAGCTGAAATCATGTCCTGACATGCAAGCATTTTGGGTTATTTAATAACTTAATTTTTCCTTGAGGATTGATAGCTTAGTCTGTCATTTATTTGTTTGATATTTTATGATCTGATGATTTCTCCTCACATATTTTAGTCAGGCATATTATCTATCACTGTTGCTTTATGTTTTCTATTACTGGGAATTAATTTTTCACACAGTATCTTCATTTAATTATATAATACAATCACATGTGCATCTCCATGAATATGAAGAATCTGTTCTAATTTAGCCATTATATATTATGCTGTCTTGGGTTTTCCAGTAAAAATTCCCAAGTTTTTTGTTTTAGCATAACAATAGTCATATTCATTGCTTCTTACATTTTAACAAAAGCACTCAGATGCCAGTTCATAGATTGACATAATCAGCTTTGTTTCTTAATTAGAAAAGAGAATAAAGCTGTTTAGGGGTGTCAATAAAATGACAGATGCATCATTAACAGAAGGCTACATTGTATCAGAATGGTGCAGATCTTTGGAATTGAAATGTTAAAAATTTTTACTGGCAACCTTTTGTTTCTAATTTTCATTTTCTTGTAATTTTTCCATAATTGAAAAATAGCAAAGGTACATAATACAGCATATATATGGAACAGTTATTAGTGGTAGAGAACTCAAGTTTATAACCAGAGTAGAGCTATAGCTCGGAAACATAGGATTTCTGCCTACCCTCAATACAAATTTCAGCATGGTCAGTGTCCCCTTTGGCCATGCCTTTGATGCTCTCCTCATCACCCCTATGATGTCACCAGTTGTTTATGAGCAGTGGGATAGCATGTAGGTTATGAAATTCAGGACTCACCCTATACCTGACTTCTTGGTGCAGCACAGGGTATGAAATCTTTCCACAGTCAGTCTGAATATTCAGTTTAGTATTGACTTCAGTGAGTCCATATTTCTCCAGCTGTTTATGGTGCTATTGATACCCACTTATCCTTTGGAATAAAGGAAGTTTTTACATAGTACTTTTAACACACAATAGCTTTCAGTCAGAACAAACAAAAACTGCAGAATCTGACAAAATTGCAAATATTTAAACACTGGGACAGTGGGAATGCATGTTTTGGGATTCAGGCATACAGATGGAAACAAGATTGCATGCTGCATCCATGATGTGGCAGTCAGAGGTGGCTCGTCCCAGCAGGGTCTGATGCCCAGTGCATCCACAAGACCCAGCATCTTATATCACCTTTACTGACAACCTGAGCTGGAGGATTTTCAGATTTCTTACAGGTCCAACTGTCTTCTGGTAAGCAATATTGAGGTCCTTTCTAGGAAGAAATCCATGCTGTTTTTTCTGTTCAGCACCGGTCATATGACACAGTTTGGTGTGCTAATGGTCTGGCTCCTAGGTCATGTAGCAAGACACATGAGAGTCCATCCTTGAGTTACTCAGAACACCCACACCTGTAGACTTCTGTGCTAGGTGAGTGCTGTGCAGCCAGTCTTGAGACCTTTTAAGCAAAGGGAATAATGATTGGGTGAGTCACCAGTCTGTAATCCTGAGTTTGCATCCATGGATTAACATGGATGAGGTATTCTAAATCTTAGTCTCCTTCTTGTCTGTATCCACAGGATTTTTGTTAGAACCTGTAAAGCTCATTATCTCTTCAACAGAAATGTTTTAAACTTCTAAGATTTCATGAAGTTTTGACACTTCTGTGAATTTTGTGTCCCGTGTATAGACTGCTGCCTCATCTGCTGTTTGGGAATCAGCATTTAATTATGTGGGGCTCCAAAACAATTGTAATGGCACCCAGTTGAAGTAGCTGGTTGAGAAATATTGAACACTTTATTAATAAAATTTCAAATTCAAATGAGATGAGGATGAGCAGGTTGAGGAGCATCAGGGAGTATGATAGACAGACAGACAGACAGGCTACTGGAGTCTCATCCTGTCTTCCATGAGACAGGCCCAACAGACAACAGCCCATGAGATATGGAGGATTCCCTCTCCTCTCTGAACACAGTGACTTACAGGATAGGGAGCAATGGGGATAAATTCCTGCCCAGTGCAGCAGGAGCATCACCTGTGTGACTGCCCCACCTCCCCAGGTGCCCAGCGTAACAGGGGTGAGGCTCTGTGAGTGTAGCTGGTCAATGGTGAGGGCGAGGGCTCATCTAGCATGGAGGTGTCGCCAGGGTCAAGACAGACCACACCCTCTGTCAAAGCCACTTCCAGAAAGCAAGAAGACAGGTCTTTGTCATAGGAAACTCTCTTCTGATGGGAACAGAAGCCCCAACATGCAGACTGGTCACACCTGTTTGGGAACTCTGCTGCCTCCTGGGTCCAGCTTAAAGATGTGAAGAGAAACCTTCCCACCATGTTATGGCTTTCAGATTATCATCCATTATTGATTTTTCAGGTGGCAATCTGAAAGTCCCAACAAGAAGTCTGAAGGCAGTCAAGAGAGACCTCAGGGCTTGGGATGACTGGCTAAAGGATCAGTTGCACAAGTAGTGTTCTCCTCTATTTGCAGGGAATGATGGGGAAAGATAGGAAGAGCCAGCAGATCAATACCTGGTTCCAACCCTGGTGTTCACTCTTTTTTCATCATGGGTTAGCTGAGTTTTGTGCTCTAGTATTTAGTTTACAGGAAAGACAGGGAGGCACTGGAGCATGTCCAGAGAGTGGGAAGGAAGCTAGTGAAGGTTCTGGAGCACAAGTCCTATGAGGAGTGGCTGAAGGAGCTGAGGTGGAGAAAAGGAGGCTCAGGAGTGACCTAGTCACTCTAGAACTCCCTGAAACTGGGTCAGTCTATTCTCCTGAGTACCAATAGGTAGGACAACAGGAAATGGCCTCAAGCTGCACACAGGGAGGTATAGATTGGATGTCAGGAAAATTTCTTCATCAAAGGGTGGTCAAGCATTGGAACAGGCTGCCCAGGAAAGTGGTTGAGTCCCAGTCCCTGGAAATACTTGTGTGGAAGTAACACTTTGGGGACATGGTTTGCTGGTGGACTTATCAGTGCTAGAGCAATGGGATGGGTGTGATGATCTTAAAGGTCTTTTCCAACCTAAATGACTCCATTATTCTATGAAATTACTCAGTAGGACGGGAGCTGGTTTTGAAAAAATAAAATGATAATATATTTTCATATATAGCCATCTTGGATTCTTCAGAAAGATGATCCTTTATAACCTTAATATTATTTTGTGCAGGAATCAAATGAGGAAAAAAATGAAACAGGTATTCATTTGAAATCTGATGTCTCTGATTCCAGTCCCCAAGTTGACATTTGCTCACTTTAATTGAAAAAATTGAGAATTTTATTTATGTTTTCTACTCCTTTTTCATAGCAGAGGGATTTAAAACATGTTCAGACCTACAGTGTCCCAGTCACTGTTCTGTCTTACAATCTTCAGTAAGTAATATCTTACTTTCTGTGACTGCAGAATGAAAATATATTCTTGATTTACCTAAAACTGGAATTAGTTTGTTTGCCTAAGACCAACAGAGATTACATTTGAGAGAAATCACGCAAATACAAGGCTTCATTTGGGTTTAACCCTTATGCCCTTGAACACAAAAGAGTTTACATAAATATTTAAGAAGGGCAGCCACAGACCAATTAAAGGAATATATTTTCCAAGCATCAAACCATTGTTTTCAGGCAATGCACTGATGCTCCTAAATTAATACATATTAAATCTGTTATGGGCTTAGCAGAGTTTTAGGCTCAGGAGAGGGAAAAGCAGATGAGAGCACCCCAGGGGGAGGTCAGGCAGAGATTGCCTGTGAGACACACGACCCACGCTCTCAGAGTCTGTGTGGCTGAGGGTGGCTGCAAGCTGCTCTGCAAATCCGCCCGAGGAGGACAGGGCACCACCATCCCCGTTGTTCAGTCCTTTCAGCATCCTAGGAAAAGCTGTGGGCAAGCTGAGAAGGCTGTGACTGGCTTCATTTTGATATTTGCTAAATAAAATTGAGGAGCAGCTGTTTTGTGGGAAATATATTTAAGGGCTATTTTTTTTTTAATTTAAAAATAAAAATGTTTTAAGATACTTCAGAATTCCCCTCATAATGAGAGATCTAGTCTCAGTCTAATCCTACCCAAAATTGCTTAGTAAAAGACTGCACTTTTCATATCCACTCACTTCAGACCCAAGAGTCCATAAGATTGCTGTTTCATAGTGCATGGTATGAATTATAGAAAGGTGCTGCTCAGATGTACATTTATGTGAAAAGTATCACTACACAGACCTAGTAAAATACATTTGCAAGTAATTGGATTTGTGGCTCCCTAATTGTGGCAGCTTGTTAAGGCAGGGATAGGACTTACCCAACATGAACTATGGGAAAGTCTGATTTGAAAAAGACCCATATGCTCTTGAATGCTGGAGCAGAGCTGGAGCAGAGTTCAGGGTGAGAGAAGGAGGGAAAGGTACAACCAAGTTTTGTAAGAAGAGTAAAGAATGTAGAAGCACGTCTAGGAAGGGGAAAAAGAGGAGAGACTTGTTGCAGCTAGTGAAAAGCCAAAGATAAAGAGTGCAGATTGCTGCATGCTTTCTGCTGAAATAGATCACCTGCAGTTTCTGCTGAGAGAAGTAAAATCAGTTCAGAGGGAGAAACTGAGATGTTAATCTAGGCTGGTGGCAGAAGGAGATGAAGCAGGAGAGAATTAATGTTTGTGGGGAATCCCACTACAAGACTTGTTTCTCTTAACATACAAGTCTGTGCAATAGACTTGTTGCACTGGAAGGAAAAGAGGGAAGAGAAGTATCTGGAAAGAAAATATGAATAATTGAATAGTCTTTGGAAGAGAAGAAGACCTACTGTGTTCGTCTTACAGACTTTAAAGCTTTTGAAACATTCACCTAAGTACAGTATTCAAATGCTGTTTTCCTGTGATACATGTCTTGCTGACAGAATTAGTTACCTTCTCTCATTGTATCAACTTCGAGTTTATTTGCAAATAAGTGAACTAAATAAGGTACCTGGGGTATTTTTGTGTTTATCCAACTGTTGAGACTATACTTCGGAGTTTTTCAATACATTTTTGAGCAAAATATGTCCTGACTGTTAATTCTGTAATACAATTTGTGAAATGTCTGACATCTGAAGCTCATGGGGGAGAGGAGGGAAATTGCTTGCAGATCACCATGTGCTTCTGTGCTTCCACTTGGGGAATGCATGGCCATAACTATGGGAGTCATGAAACTGTTAATTAAAAATCTTCTTAGCTGTATTTCATCTTTTTAAAAAAAGATAGAATGCAAAATCTTTTCTTCTTCTAAAGCTATGCACATGGAGATTTTTAGACTGAGTAAGTGGCCCCGTTTTCTAGTTAATTACCTCAATATATCAGGAGTGGGTTGCTGGTATTTGAAAATTCTGTGCATGGTACACAGAGTGAGGGACAGAGCAGTTTTTTGCAGTGGTCTGTTGCTGGTCAGTAATGGTATACAATGCACTCGGGTCAAAAGGGTGGTACTGATACTCACAATGCCACCATGGCTATAACATCAGCAGCTTACTGCTAAACCTCAAAATATTACAATAAAACTGTTTGTGTTGCAACATAGAAAGTGTTTGTGTTACTGCTACAAAAGAAATGAAATTATGGCACCACTCAGTTTTTCGTATGATGTGATCTTTGTTTGCATAAATGCATATGTGTGTGCATATAGAAGTATGCTTATATACACATAATTTGTATTGGTATGCATAATCTGATTGATATATACACATAGTTGATAAATACATGTGTACACACACACATGCATCCTGAATGAATTGTATTTGCTTCTTGAAAATGGCTAATACTCCCTGAAAGGGGAGATGGAGAGTGTGATTTTATTGGTACTGGTTGATCTCAGAACTGAGGGTCAGTTTTGCAGTGAACAATGCAGTCATGCACTGTAGAAAGGCTGTTCCTGTCTCTGCCTAAGACAGGAGTCAGCAGATGGGTGTGGGAAGACAGGAGAGCACAGTGGGGAAACTGGACAAGACTCACCAACAGCCTTGCTTCTTCTCTGTGCCATGGCAGTGTGTGTGGTTCACAGTGGTGACAGTGGTGGTCAGGATTCAAGAAGGGGTTTGGCTGAGGGTGAACTGGAAATGAAAGCAGGTGGACAATACCTGGACTAAGAATATATTGCAAGAGACAAGAGCAAAGGCTCCCCAGATCTGAACAGGAGCTTGGTTTGAGAAGAAAGTTAACAGTGGGTGGGAAAGGGGCTGAATGGTCGTGGCAGGTCCACGGAGGCATCCCGAGAGAGTGGAAGTATGCAGAGGAATCAGGGGCAGGATAAAAACATTTTCATATGAGTGGGTCAGGAAAACTGACATCAAAAAACAAATATGAGAAAAGACAAGACAGAATTAGAGGAAATCTAGCACAGCTACCTTGATGACCTTAATGATGTATCATTAATAAAGACCAGTACTTCCAAAAAGCTCCTTTTCTTTCTGGTGATAATAGAGATGTCTGGTTAAGCAAGATTCCAAACTTCTGGATGGCTCAGCTACATTAAATGAAGGGTCTATTTTCATCACCCTTTTTGTCCTAATGATCATCCTGCATTATTTAGCATGCAGTTTTATAGAAAACAATACTTGATTTTTGCAGTAATTATTTTTTTACTTCTGAAATTATATACTACATTCTCAAACACTGTTGCTGCATGCAGAAGCAGCAATATTTTTCCATCTTGTATTCTCCTCTCTTTCCTTGTTACCAGGGTTTTTAAAATGTGATAATGTCCCACCACTGTTTCTGAGATTTCCTGAATTTATTTGTTTGCTCTTTATTACGTAAGGAATGATTTCTGCCTGTTTGAATATATTTCTGTGGGGAGTGCTGACATTCTTATCCACACTTCACTTGTCACTTCCAGGCCAGACGGTTAATATGATTTCCTACTATGAGCTACTTACTGCATACAGTTTTAACATGTGTTACAGCAAAGCAGTATATTGAAGTGCAGAAATGAATTAAGGAAGAGAGGAATATCACACATAAGTCATTGGGTTCTCTTCAGTAAAGTCAGTTAATGTGCAGCATAAATATGTTCCTAATAGGAGTAAAAGGAAATACAGGTGGATCTTCTGATCCCATCCTTCTCATATGAATATGAGGAAAAAAAGTGTTTGTGTTTGTGGATAATACCTAAAGAGGAGTGTCTGCGAGCCTGCAAAGGAGGGATTAGCATTCCGAATGGTGAACTGGAAAACACAGAGGACTAATCAGCAGCATCTGGATGGGAGCACAGTCTTTTCTCTGGGAAAAGGTTGAAGGTTGCAATGGTTCCCAAGTTGGATTTTTATCAACACGGTGGTGATTTTGCACAGAAAGCTGAGGTTGTGCTGGGAAGCAAAGGGTGTCACCCTTGAGATGGAATAGGTAATTGCACTGCTGTGCTCAGTGCAGGACACTGCCATAGAGAAAGGTGTGAAAATCAAGAAAGAAGTGATACAAGTATGTAGAGGTCTAGAAAATAGTTAATGAGGAAATACGGGAAGAAATTGAGGTTGTTTAACCTAAAGAAGACTAAATGAGAACATAATAAGTACCTTTAAATACGTTAAGTGTTCCTGCGGAAGTGAAGGGAATCATTTATTCTCTTATCCTTTGCAGACAGAGTGAGAAGTAGTGGGCTTGAGGTGCATGAAGAAAAAGGTTAGATGTGAGGAGAAGCAGATTGCTTGGGGAGACTGAAAAGATTCTGTTACTGACTGTCTTCAAGAAGGGCATAGAAAAATATAAGGATGATACCAGTGCACAGCATCCTACCTGGGGTACCAGGTATGAAATCAGTAATCTCTCATCACCTCTGCCTAGGCTATTTTCGTTTGATTAAAGCTGAATTAAGAAAGGAAAAGTCCTGGACTGGACAAATAACCTCAAATGTAAAATGTAATAGAATAACCTTGGGCTTGGTCAGGGAAAGTGTTGAGTTGTCATGACTGCTCTCACAGCCTTTACCCAGAGCAGAAGCAAAGTGGGATTGCAAAATGAAGGTTATGAGCACTAAATTTGTATTAATTAATTAATTTGCTGATGAATTATTGTCACATTGGCCAGGTCTTGTCTTCATCATGACTCCTATCCTGGCTGTTACGAAACTTTACATTACATTTGGTAGTGTAAAATTTCTCAGAATTTTCAGCCTCTGATAAAGCCTGAGCCACAAGCTCTTTCTTTGTGGGTTTGCATTTTAAAACTGTTCAGATTACTTTCCCACAATGGTATTTACTTGCCTTTTGGCTTTTTAGGCAATGTCCCAACTGGTAACTAGAAATAGAGGTAGAATTTATAGATGTGTCCTTCAACACAGTGTGCAGTGTGAAGAATTGCTATGTACAATGTCAACATACTATTCTTGATATAATTTAGCCTAAACTGCAAAGGAATAGGATTTCTTATAGAATGATATTTCAGAGTTACTGAATGAGTTATTGAGTCTTGGCATTTTTTGGGTATTTGAGGATTACCTAAATTAAATTGCTAGAAGAGAGAGAAAGGAAGATGCTCTTGTGGTGAATGGATTACAGTTGGAGATCTTAGCAATAAAACCTTGTATGGTTTTAAAGGAGAAAAAATGTATTTTTATTAAAATCCCAGAATTTTTTTACATGAAAAATTTTCAACAAAAGGATTGCATTTTTCTGGGGAAAAAAAAAATCACTAAAACAATTCACTGGTTGGTTGATTTGCTTCTGTCAGCATTTCTCCCAGTTTGTCTGACATTACCACTAGAGTCTGTTTTGCTGTACTGCTCTTTTTGGGAGCGCAGATAAACTCTTCTCTCCTTCGAGTGCTCAAAATTGTATTTGCTACTTTTTTCTGAGTCTTTGTCCTTTTCTTTTATGAGTGATTTTTATCCTAAAGAAAAAGAGATGGTGATCAGTACTGCAGTATGAAACCACTTTACCTAGGCATGGTATAGGCAGTAGCAGTGTGAGGTTTTTCTGTCCAGGACTCACACTTCTTCATCGAGTCAGTCCATGTCTCTCTCAAGATGATGCATCCATTTACTCCCCACAAACCTGAAAGCAGTGACCAGATAGGAGCAATGCCTTTACCTCCACAGGAAGTATGTAAACTGAGAATTCAAGGGTGAAAGATTGTATATTGCTAAAACTCTCATCTGGGTTGTTCTGCAGGGAATGCTTTTTTGTACTGCGTGTATTCAACCTGGAAGATTTAGAGTTCCAGGAGATCACTGAGTAATTTGGGTGAGGATTTAAGACATGCATAATTTTATAGATGTAAAAAATTGCATTGTGGCCAAATATTTGAAAGAAAATTTTATTTTCTGTCTTCATAGGTGTAGAACGCCTATAAGTAGGTCTAGGGGAAAACTGTAACTGCTAAATTAAAAAAAAAAATAGACTCACTGGCTTCCTCCTGTCCTAAGTTTCCTGTGTTCTCTCTCTCATAATACAAGAAGACATTCCAGACACCACATTTCTGGGGATTACCTTTCTTGGGGTTGAAGCCTTTGGCCTCATTCTTTTCCTCACAGTTAGAGTGTTCATAAGCCCCTGGAAAGACACTGTCTGTCATGTCTTGTTGCTTAAATATTGTGATCGAGCCTGTGAATAATCTCTAACTGCTTTGACATGTTCATAATAGCTTTTGTTCTACTCTGTACCAATCCATTTCCATTCCTTAAAGTCGCCTGACATGGTGTGTTCCAGCTTGGAACTGGTATTATGATGGTTTGTCCAAAGATACCATGGAAAATTCAGAGCACTAACTTTAACTTTGGTGAATAGTAACGATGGTGTGGAAAGTGAAAATGACCCCTCTGTGGAAAAAGATGTTGTTAGACCTTTTTCTCCTCGGCTTGTGGGTTTTTTTCCGCCTTTGGTGGAAGTTGTTGTGAAAAGCGGTCAGCTGAACCGGCGTTACCCTGCAGAGTGACGTGTTCGTGTCGGGCTTCTTCAGCTGTGCTGTGTGCAGTGAAGGCTGCCTTAACACCAGATGCCAATCATACACCACCAGTGGATTTGCAAGATTATAGGACAGGAAAAAAAGATGAAGGTTAAGCATGGGGCACAATAGAGATTACTTATGGTAATGAATTGTATAATTTTTCTAGACAGATCTGGATTAATGTTTATCCCAGGCAAAAGATTACTGTATGTCTGATTCTAGTTGTAAACAGACATTATTAAACAGAAGGTTTATGTTCATGAAATGCGACTATGGGTGTTAAAGCACTTATGATTTATTATGTGCAAAAAGAAAAATTAACCTGTTCATCTGCTATAGTACAAGATGCGCTGTGGGTTTTTGCATAATTTGAA
>VYZP01066520.1:0-55160 GCA_013400635.1 Hypocryptadius cinnamomeus
GCTTTGAAGATGTGCCTAGCTGCTGCAGTCTCTGTATAAGGCAGCTACCTGTATCTGCTCAAATTATCTTAATCTGTGTAAATCTCCACTGAAGCTGCTCCTCTCTGGTTTGGACACACACATTCCCAAAGGTGGTGTTGCTCTGTGATGTCCAGGCTTGGTGTCCTTGAGGATGCTTTTGAAGCCCCAGCAGGTTTTTGGCAGTAAATAGCTACTTACCCTCTGCCTTGGAAATCCCCAGAAAGGCAATGAAGGAACTGCAAAGTGAGATTGAGCTGTTCATTAAGAATGACATTTTTAACTGAGTCTAATTACTCCAGTGTCTATCAGGAAAGGCAGCTCAAAAGATCCCTCATGAAAAAAAATGTTGGTGACAAAAATGGCCCTCTTCAAAGGAGAGATTATGGCTGTAATATCCAAGGGTTCTATTTGAACATACTAGCATCCTGACATGCTAACATTTCACAGTCAGACAGTGAAAAAAATATTAACATCAACTTTTTCTCTGTGGAAGAATGACAAAAAACATGAATTAAAGTCAATTAACCCATTCTGACAATAAAATAGGAGTAACTGGATTCTTGCTTTGAGTTGTAGGAATATTGGCTTGTCTACAAAATCAATGTTTTAAATAAATATGAATTAAATAATGGGTAACTCTTTTGATTATGGTATTTTTCACTCCTTTTGCTTTAAATAGGAAAGAAAGTCATTAGACAAGGCCTTTCTCCATTAAAACCCCTGATCTATCACTTAAGTCACCATCTTGTGCCTGTAACACAATTTCCATTTAAGTTTTCCCACAGGACACAAAAATAATTTCAACACTTATGAAAAGAGATATGGACAGTATTTTCCACAATACTTGTAATTCCTTTAAGAGACTCCTAAGAGTCTTATTTTTTTAATGCAGTACATGAAGGCTTAAATTTTCTTTTCTGCATTGTCTTTAGAAAGTTTTGCTAGGGAAAGACACTACTGGCTACTTGGAAACAGCAAAGTATGTTTGAAAAGGCAGGTTTTAATTACAAGTATTGTTCTTTTTTGCTGAGTTGCAAGTAATTTGTGAAAAGTGATGTCATTTGGCCAGCAAAGAGAGTTGGAGCCTCATGTCAGAGATGGAAAAGCCTTGTGCACACTGTTCTAAACACCAGGACAAGGACTTTCAGGCTTAAGAGGACTAGCACAGCATTTGGCTAACACGAGCTGAAAGCTGTGCAAGTGGGATCGATAACTACTGGGACTTCTGCTGTTAAGTCTTGACTTATGGAAATCACCTAATAGCATGGATTTTTGCTGCTATTATGTGGCTGGGTAGCTTGTTATAAGTGCTTGCTATCAGAAAAAAATTGCAATAAGAAAAACAATTGCTTATCAGAAAATCAAATGTGTGAACAAGCAGTAGTTACCCACAAGATCCTCAGAAATGCATGACTGTCAAGATTTTGATTAAATTTTATTTAGAAAAAAAGAAAGTCATATTTTAAATAGATCAAACCCTATGCCCTGCCATGAGGGTGTTTAGAACTGTGTACAGGACAAACTAACTGCAGTTTTGTTATAAGGCTGGCACTACAACTATTTATATATATAAATTATCAGTTTTAAAACTTTACATGAACATGTATTTTACATTTTATGCCGCCAAAGTAAAACTTGGGCACTACTGCTCAGAATAACATCTGGCAAATGTTCTACAAAATAGATGAGTTTTATTAGAAAAATTAATTTAAGAGAGGAAAACAAATATTTTGTGTAAGTTTTATTAGCAAGCTATTCAGAAGAGAATTTAGGGAACGGTATTTTCATGGTTCTGCACTAGGAGGAAAAATTGCTTTAATAAGGTATGGTAAGTGATCAATTTTGCATGCTATGATTAGGAGGACAGTTCTAGTAATTACATATAGGGTGAGATGTCCAAGTGCTTGAACATCTGTTCCTAATAATCAAACTTACAATATAGAAAAAGCTTACATCTGTATTAATTTTGTATGACAGAAACCTAAATCCAGAATATTTTATTGTGATCTTTATGTAAAAATGCAAATTCTATTTTTAATAAAATGATCGTGCCTTGTATTTTATGAGATTTATTATCTTTCTGATGCAAAAAAGTCTGTATTTTAGTATAAAGGACCTATACATGTAGGATAGGAATAAAAGGCAGAAACACACCACTTTAATTATCTTAAGTATTCTAGAAGCATTTTAACTTCTCACTCAGGAAGTTAAAAAAAATCTTGGTTTCTGCTTATTTGTTTAACTTGTATAATATCTTAATCTAAAGTCAAAATGGAGGACTATAATTCTTGAGAGCTAAGGCATGAGATTTAAAATGTATGTTCACTAAGTTGATTTAAAAATTTCCACTCATAGGTAAGTGGAAAATAAATAAAAAGGCAAGAAGATGAAATAAGATAAAGCAAAATCACATTCCCCCATGTTGAAGACTTTTTTTGTACTCATACTGATCCAAAACAGGTAAGAAGAACCAGAATTCTGATTTTATTTCCTTTATAAGGTTTTTTGTTGTCTCTGATTCAGCAACTTAAAAAAACAAACAAACAACAAAAAAACCCAAAAAAAACCCCCCAAACCACACACACACGCACACAAAAAACATCCAAAGAGAAAAGTCAACAACAACCCAACCCAGACAGCTGTACTATCTTACTGGCATTTCAGTAATTGCTGAAAGTCAACTGTAATTTTTCTTGCCAGCTAGAGATTTCTCAGAAATTAAATTTTCCTATACTGCCAATTGCACAGTGGCGGCTTTAATTATAAAACCCGGGTAATAAATGACTGCTCATTCATTAACTAATAGAACAGGAAAAGTGGCAGGTCTGATCCCCTAAACTGTCTATCTTCAAATATCCACTTGTTTTGCTTTTTGTTTACATCACATACTCATTTCTGGTTTTCCTTGGAAGCTATGGGAAAACTAGAAATGTGAAAACTCAACAACTGCAAACCAGCAGGGAAGATACTTTAAACACTTTATTTCTGGCATTCTTCTTCATCTATATTAATAATCAGTTAATGTCTTTGAGAAAGAAAAGACACAGAAAAGATTTTGAGATCTGGTTTTATCAGCAGAAGTCTCTTTAATATTGAGAACTTTGATTTCTTGCCTGACAAAATTTATGTTTCTGACTGTTATAGTTCCCTGGCTTGAAATCCCCGGCAATGCACTTAACACGTCTATGGCACCAGTCTTCTGATCAAAGGATTGTGGATTACTGTTTTTCTGGACATATCTTCTATTTTATTACAATGCACTATTTGGGGCAGACTTATTTCTCTGTCATCAGGATTTACTGTTTAATTCCAGAAACACTGAGATACACTTGGGAGAAAGGGATACGGTTTATGGGGAGGAATATCTACTTAAAAAGAAAGTAACTTTTAAATTAATCATAATGCTATCTATGGTAATTTTTTATTTAATTTCAAACATAAATACTTGCATTGGATGCAGTTCTTAACTGATCAATCCAAATCAAAAAGGGAAGGCAAACCTCTCTAAAACATAGAAATACACATATGGATATCTGCATGCTCAGATTCCTACAAAGATGTTAACAATTTAAAATTCATTGAAATGTTGTTTTACAAAAATATTATACTCTCAAAATTTATTGTTTTCCCTTCATTGTGCTATTTATTTACCATATTGAACTTCTCTCTTTACGTAATGAAAATCTCAATACCTGCCTTTTTTACCCTCATAGCCATACTTAATTCCAAGTTCTTGATAGTATGATACTTGATAGCCATAAAATTAACTGCCTAGTGCAGTATTGTCAGACTGTGCATGAAGTGCATTTACTAAACAACTTTGCTCTCCTTGCATTCTGCTCACTTACTAACTCCCTGCAGGACAGTTTGGAACACCCCAGGGCTCCTCAGGCAGCTGACAACATGCCACAAACATCCATTGCTCTACAAGAGATGCACCACAGGCCAGTAAAAGCTGCAAGTTTAAGGTCTGGCATTCCTCAGGAGCTGCTGGAACAAGATAGGAGCAGTTAATCCTATCAGGAAGCTGGAAATCTCACTTCCCGAAGAGCCATTTTTACACCCAAACTGCTTTAGGAAAACCTTGATAAAACACCAGATTGTGGCTGACAGGTAGCTGAGCTCCCTTAGCCATAACAGAGTGTTGTTTTTTCCCAAGATGAGGATTTGGAAGATACTGGTGCATCAGATACTCAGCTCACTACAAACAAGGCAATCTTTAGCAGATGTTTAGACTAGTCAAAGCCTACCTGGAAGTTTATCACACATTAACTAACTCAAGCCTAGTTCGAAAGGAAGGGAAGATACCAATGACAGTATCATTAGAATGCCACAGGTCGGAAGGGACCTTAAATACCATCTAGTTCCAAACACCCTGTCCTGGACAGGGGTGTCACCCACTAGAGCAGATTGCTCAGAGCCCCATCCAGCCTGGCCTTGAACTCTTCCAGGGATGGGACATTCACAACTTCTCTGAGCAACCTGTTCCAGAGCCTCAGCAACGTCACAGAAAAGAATTTCCTCCCTACATCCAGTCTAAATCTCTTCTCTTTTACTTTAAGTCATTTACCCTTGTTCTATCACTATCTGCCCATATAAAAAGTTCCTCTCCCTCTCTTTTAAAAACACTTGTAAGTACCGGAAAGCCATAATGAGGTCTCCACAGAGCCCTCTCTTCTCCCAGCTCTCAGCCTGTCTTCATAAGAGAGCTCCAGCCCCCAATCATCTTCGTGCCCCTCCTCTGGGCCTGCTGTAAGAGGTCCATGTACCTCTTGTGCTGAAGGCTCCAGATCTTCACCCAGCACTCCTTGTGGGGTCTCACGAGGGCAGAGCTGAGGGGCAGAGTCACCACCTCAGCCAGGCAGCTGGTGTTCTTTCTTGTTTATCAAATTGTTCACTCCTACCCAAAGGGGTCAGTCCCAATGGTTCCCATCCTTCCAGTGCATCTCACTGGACCTAAGGTAACTCCCCGAATGATTCTTTATTTTTTTCCTCAGAATTGCTTTTCTGCCACCTTAGCAAAGGAGATCAGCCATCAAGGAGTCCAAAGTGTGCCAAAGCAAGTGCAAAGAGAGGTGTGGGGGGAAAAGGTGCTGAATGAGTTGTTAGGTCAGCTCAAGCCATGACAGGTACCTTTGCCCTCACCCCTGCTTTCAGTGTGACACAATATTAAGGGTGCTGACAAAGGAGCTCTGTCAAGTCTTGTGGCTGCTGTTGGAGGACACATCACACCAAAACACGGCTGCTCTGCCATGATACCTGCACAGCAGGCAAAGGAATGGTACAGCTGCTTATGCCTCAGCTATTTCTGTGTAAAACTAAGCCCCCAGTGAAGGTGGATGTAAGGCTCTTTGCACTTTTGAAGGGGCTGAGGCAGAAACACATTCTTTTCTGCCAGTGCTGCAGAGGAGAGGTTGAAACCTACAGCAGAGGGATGGGAAGGGCAGGTGGGTTAGTGACCTCCTAAGAAGCCATGGCAAGGTGTGCTAGCACTGGTGTATCATCCCTGTACAAACACTACCTGCCCCTTGGCCAGAGGGGTTGTATAACCATACCAACCAACATTGTCAGAAAAGTACCTTCTGTAGGCAGAATTTCAGTTATTTTCTCACTAGATCATGACACATCAGCTCTACAAATCATGCTATGAGGTATTAAGAGTACTGTTTTACAGTTTCTACAGTTTTTACAGTTTTACACTGATATAAAGAATACTCTTCCCTTTCTCTTGCTGGGGCCTTTGCAGTTCAGTCCTTGGCACTGAAGGAGTCTGGCTTTCCAACAGGAAAAATTTGAAAACAAGACTCAAAATGTTTAAAATTCCCTGCTCTAAAAGTGTGAAGCAGTTCATCTGTAAATTCTCTTGTCAGAAAAATAGCATTAGTGTATAACTAATATCCAGGCTTGACTGACACCAATTATTCTAATCCTCTAGAACAAATCTCCTTAAAATCATTCTGCCAGCTTGCTAATGTCCTGTTTTAGTCTACTGAACTCTAATGTGTACCATACTGGCAGTGAAAACAACAGATATGCAGGACTCAGAAGTTTTCAAAATTAGATGAAATGGAAAAGAAGAAAGCACAGAATTAATTTTAGAAGCAAAAAAAAAAATAAAATCTGCATTGTAAGGATAAACAGAGCTTTACATGGCAGAGGGATTGCTCATATATAATTGAATGATGTAGGATTTTTAATTAAATTGTGGTGACACCTTTCATGCCTGAGATGCAGAGCACTGTAAACAAACTTTATGCTGGTCCAAAAGTGCAGGTGATGTGAATTGCCTGATTTCACACCCTCACGCCTTTGTTGGTGCCCTGTGCAACACTTACATTGTACATGCTGTGTGATAGCTTTGTTTGGAGAGCGGTGGAGTGGTCACAAGAAGTGCTGTGGAAGGTTCAATGTCTGGTCCTGTTCCAGCTCTTTTATTCTTCTGGGTGGTTCTCATACACTGTACTATACACTGAGGACTGCTTTGCCTTTTTATTGGCAAGTTCATGGCTTAGCTTGGGAATTACTACAATTGCAGCCCAGCATCTCTCGACTCAGCTTTGGTACCCCTGAGAGGAATGAGAGAGCTCTTGAAGAGTGTCTGTGGGCCAGGCAGGAATTTGTCCTTTCTTGGTGATGACCAAGGTGATGTGTGATAGAAGCTGTGATTGCTCAGATTACAAACCATAACGATGGAATGAAAACTGTTTCTGGGTGCAGTCTGCATGCATGGAGAGGTTCTAACCTAAGCAATCACAGCCTCTATCATACACCTTCATTATTGTCATCATCAAGGGACAAAGAGATGAAGTAAAATAGCAGCAGTAGATAAAAAATAAAATCACTGCTCTTGGGGTTTGTTCCTCCTGATGTTTTATCCTTACGTGGAACAGTAATGCATCTGACTGCTATTGCAAATGCTAGTATGAAAAGCATATCATGCTTCAAGGGACAAAACACTTTGTCCACCAGAAAACCTGATTTGCCAACAAAGGGCATCGAATGCCCTCCTGAGAAAGACATGACATCAATGCTGGAGGAATAAAAGTATTTACAGCTCTGTGAACATGGCTCTACAACTGGGGATGTGGACTCAGTTTTCTAAGACAAATCTCTGACTCTCTAAGGTGACTTTTTCTGATGGACACCTGGAATCAGTCTAACTCGGAATTTCAAACTTTCAAAAGGAGAGAAACAAAGCTGTAAAGACCAACTTCAGCTACTGCCAGAAGGCATCCCTCTTAGCCCTTGACTTGTCAAAGTGGCATCACTACACTTTATAGAAAGGCTGGAAATTCAGCATCTACAGATATTTGATTCTGGTACAGGACTGTATATTTGCATGTGTGTGTAAACAAGAAAAGGGGAAAAAAATCAAAGGGTTTTGGCACGTAATGGCTTTTATATAATAAAAATGTGTGAACAGTACAATAATGCATCAACAATATTTCCTAATGTATCCAAATTTCATAATGTTGAGACTTTGCAGTTGAACTAGTCTTGCATTCCTTGCTGATTATGACAGCTGCTCTTAATTTATCATACGTGACTGATTTCTCAGATAAGCATTAAGGGATCAATAAGATTCAGAATTGTATCTTATTAATTATAACCCCACTTTAATGTGAAGCGTGCACCTAAATCAAATAAGGTCCTTTGACAGTCCATATCTCACCACATATGAATTTATCTGATGTAATGTTGCTCGGCTCTCGTCAGGGAATAACTTTAGAGGATTAGACCTGTGCTTAGTGCTATGCACTGAGGGTAGACACCACTGGATTCAAGGAGAACAAACGTGGAATACGTGACCCGCTCCTGCATATGCCGGGGCCTGGAGTTTGCAGCTCGAGCAGCATCAGCAGCACGGACTGCTTGTAATCCCGTCAGGATTCGCGACGTGAAGGGGAAGAAAAGAACCGGCACAAATTTTGCCTTTTTTGGGGGTGAAATGTGCCGGGTTCCAGCCGGAGCGATGTCAGTCCCGCTCCGTGCCGTGCCGTGCCGCTGTGCCGGGCGCTGAGCGGGCTCGGCGGGGCACGTTCCCCACGGGCGGGCACACACACGGACCCGTCCCGCGGGCTCGGCGGGGCACGTTCCCCGCGGGCGGGCACACACACGGACCCGTCCCGCGGGCTCGGCGGGGCACGTTCCCCGCGGGCGGGCACACACACGGACCCGTCCCGCGGGCTGCCGGCCGCAGCTCGGCCCGCGCTGCCACCCGAGGGGTGCGGAGGGGGTGCGGAGGGGGTGCGTGTGTGTCAGCGTGTCAATGTGTCTGTGCCGCGGGGCCGCCCGGCACAGCGCAGGTGGCCGCGAGCAGGATGGATGCGCTCGGCACACGGACAGCAGCTCGGTGGCATCGGTAGCTTCACGGACACCGACTTAGGCACGGCCGCCCTGTCCCGCCCGGCTTGCCCGCAGCCAGCAGCTCTCCGCAACGTGACTTCGCTTTGCTTTTGGTTTCTGTGGAGGCTTCTCTTGTTTGTTTAGCAAATCCCGGGCATGTTGCGTGTGTGAGCGGAGCTGAGTGAGCGGAGCTGAGCCGTTGTCTGCTGTTCGCTTCTCAGGAAGCATTTTACGTGACAGCATGCTGCTCAGTCTGAATATACCGAACAGCGACCGCGGGACCGTACTCCGCGGCCGGCCGGTGCAGGGACAGTGTTACCGGCAAGGGGCACGCGGGGGAAAGGCGAATTTTGGTTTGGAACGAATTTTGTCACGGTTTGACCGTAGTTGTCCCGTCGTAGCACGAAGCCGCCGACGGTCCGGGAGGTGTTTCCTGCTACTAGAGCAAACAACCTGGCGGGCCCTTTGGGATAAATAATTCAGGGAAGTGCTGTTTTGCTATGTAAACCTTTTGTAAAAGGTGCATTCTTCGCCCAGAAAAACTATCTGCCGCTTAATGCAACAGTTCCGTCTGGTGCTGAAACTGCCGTTGCGGTAGGCGGAGGTAAGAGGGGGCCGGAGAGCCCCGGCGGGGCATTGGCAAACTTCGCTTGGACTATTCCAAGAGCGGCGGAGCAGGACAGGGCGAGGCGCGGCGACGCGCGGGGGTCGCAGCCGACATGCCAGGGGAGAATTCCTCAATGGCGCTGCCCACGCCCACTCCGGGGGCGCGCGGGACCGGGGGCCACGCCCCCCGCGCNTTTTGCCTCGCCTCGCCTGGCCTCGCGCCGCGGCGGAGCCCCTGCCCGGCTCGGCCTGGAGCGGACGGCCGCCCCACGGGCATCGCCTCCCAGCGCGGGCGCCGGCAGAGCAACGGCGCGCCCGTCCCCGCCGCGCCATGCCGCTGGGGCACATCATGAGGCTGGACCTGGAGAGAATCGCGCTGGAGTACATCGTGCCCTGCTTGCACGACATCGGCTTCTGCTACCTGGACAACTTCTTGGGGGAGGTGGTGGGGGACTGCGTGCTGGAGCGGGTGAAGCGGATGCACCGCGACGGAGAGCTGGCCGACGGGCAGCTGGCCGGCCCCAGCCGCGGTGTCGCCAAGCGGCACCTCCGCGGCGACCAGATCAAGTGGATCGGGGGCACGGAGGAGGGCTGCGAGGCCATCAACTTTCTCCTCACGCTGATAGACCGGCTGGTGATGTACTGCGGGACCCGGCTCGGCAAGTACTACGTGAAAGAGCGATCCAAGGTAAGGGTCCGCGGGGCCCCGACCTCCTGTCCGCCCGCCGGCACCGGCTCCCAGCCGGCCCGACCCGCCTCGCAGCTGCCGGTGGGACCTGCCCGAAACTTTCCACGGGCACTCGCCCGTGGCGCGTCCGCGCTGTCGGCGGGTGCCCGTGGCTCGGGCAGTCCCGCGGGGCTGTCCCGCAGCACCGCCCCGGCTGGCGGAGGCGCCGTGCGCTGCCTGAGGGCTCCCGTGACGGCAGCCGCTCTCCAGCCCTTGCCGCCGGGTGCGGGGGTCCCGCGGGAAGCGGGGCCGCCCCCTGCGGGTCCGTCGCCCCGCCGGTGCCAGCGGCGCTCCGGGGCGGCTCCTCGCGGCTCCCCTTGCTTTGTTTTCGCCGGGCTTTTCGGCTGCCGGACCCCGTCCGGTCCCTTGGCTTTTCACCTGTGTGACACCGGCCGTCACTTCGCAGCCGTCCCGGGAGCTGCCGGTGGCTCCTCGCTTCTCTCGGCGGGGCTGGAGCCGGCTGCGCCCCGCTTCTGGCTGTGCTCACCCCAGGTGCGGACAGGGTGGACCAGTGCGGGCCGTACCCCACCGAAAACGTCTAACCTTGACCACGTTTCGCGGGGGGACGAGCTCTCCATCCTGTCCCTGCGGACGTACCCGGCTGTGATCGGATTGTTTGGATGTTTCGCCCATGTATTATCCTGAATAGTTTCGCGGTTCCAAATCTTGTCGCTGTTCTACAGCTGAAGAGGTTATCGTTACTGCATTGAGTATGCACAGAATACTGGATGTTTGGTTTGAGCGCAGCAAACTTTTGTTTTAGAGATAAGTTGGTTTTTTTCTAGGCTTTCTCAGAAATGGAGGGACACTTGTATTATTAGTTTCTTTCCCAATGAAGTTTATTTGCACTTGTAATGACATTAGTGTGGGGTAACTTGTGTTTCTTTCCTTGTCTGTTTTGCTATGGCAGAGTGAACTAGCTTGGAACTAAGTTTACTTTGTTGTCCTGAATGCTGAAAACATCCTTATTTCTTTATTTCTGACTTGACATAGTACATTTTCAAAAGGGGTACATTTCATAGTACATTTTCTACTGTACATTTCATAGTACATTTTCCACTGCTTTTAGAGATATGCCAGAAACAAAAACAATGGAACTTTTGAAAAATGACAATAAAGAGAAATTAGGCATTGCTCTTGATCCTGACTTGCACTGGACTAAGGGTATGTGTGAGTGGTACTGTGATTCTCCCCTGAAAAATGAAGAAAAAAGTACAGTGATGTTTACCAGTTGCTTGGGAGCACACTGAAACCTGTGCATGCACCCCCACATATTTACACACTGTAGTGGGAATAATAAAGGTTCCTTACTCTTAGCTCCATTGAATTACTGATCATCAATTCAGTTAAAGCTTGGATAGGTATGTTTTAAAATGTGGGTAGATTGGATTTGACTTATTCCTGTTGAGAGCCTTGTATTAGGAGGCATAAATAACCATCCTGCCTTGGCACACCTTTAAGGTCGTTCCCATCCCTTCTCTGGGTGATTTCTGTTTACCTGTTTACTACTGAAAGTGCATTTCTGGCTAAGGGGGTGTGTGTAGGGGTGGATATTGAGCTGGGCGTTACTTGAGAGTTGGAGCGAAAGGACGCTGTCCAGCCTTTTTACAAAGTATTTGTAAAACAAATCAGCTGGATGAATGAAGGATGTTGGCACTGGCTGGGAAGAAGGATCTTTTGGGCAGTGACTTTGGGTTGTAGAGATGATTTTAAAACAGAGTCTTGGTGTTTTTGAAGGCATTCTTGTACAAATAGTAATAAAAAAATAGAACACATTTTGTTCTATTGTACTTGCTTGTTTTATAAATAGGCAGCAAGCTATTTACAGTGAAGAAAGACTTCTGGCTCTTGTGCTCTAATGTGAAAGTTGTCAGACTCCAAACAGTGCAGCATGGAAGTGCTGCACAACAGTCCAGGGCTCAATATCTCAATATTATTTGTAAAACCAAATGCAGAGAAATTTTCATCAGACATTAATAGTAACCAATCCCCTTGTTATAATAAGAAGTACCATGGGTATGTGAGACCCTGGAATAGCAGCTGCTGTCTGTAACTGAGATGTGGGATGCCTTCAGCAGGAAGATTATTCCTGTGACTAACAACTGATTACTACAGTGCATGCAGGTTCCCACGTCAGTTTAAGACATTTCTCTTCTACCATAAAACCTTCCCATTCTGCTTATCATGTGAAGTCTTATGAATGCATACATACAAATTCCAAATTTAAATTCAACATATTTTTATTTTATCTGACGGATTATACATGTAAATTAATGCCCACAAAACTTTCACAGTCTAACATTTGTGGGGATGTGGGGTGTTCATAGGCAACTGGACCAGAACATCTTTGTGGGACATGTGCTGTTGTAATTTATTGTTTGGGATTTAGATATTACTCTAAGAGTTCAGAACAACTTGTTTAAAATGTAAGCCTTTGGGTACGTGTTAATTCAATTTGTCATGAAAATGTACTTATGTTGTATCAGCCCATCATTATTTAATGTTTATACTTTTAATAAGTAGTATGACTTTAGTCTTCAGCCTAAGTGTTGGAAGAAGGTGAGAGATTTGCCTAGTAGATGAACTTATGTCAGATTATGTCACTTTAGTGTGAAGTGCTTCATATTTTTGTAGCTACACAAACATAAGTCCTGAACAACTTTTGTCCAATAAAGGAAACTTTCCTTTCAGCTAAATGAGAGAAACAAGTCAGTTAGGATTGTGCTGTTTCCAAATTAATTTCAAGAGCATTTCAAGAGAGTTAAGATTGCATCAAAGGGATTGAACAGAAGTAAAATTTCAAGGGTGTTGGATATTCATAGGAGCTGCTGGTTGACATTTGAGGGCTGATCATGAAATGTAACTTTTCATCTTTGCAGACCAGTGATACAAATCTATCTTTGGTGTAAGTTGTATTTTAAAATAGTGGCTGGTTAAATGATCGAAACGTGGTTAAAGGTTGATGGACCCAATGCACTTCTTGTTGGCTTCTGCACTCTCATCAACTAGTCTCCATTTTCTAGTAAGATAATACAGTGGTTCCCTTTTTCTAGTAGATAAATGGTTAAGGATGTCACTGAGGCATAATTGACCCAAGTTCAGTCTTCTCCTCAGAGTGAGAAGATTGATGTCCTGGTGCAGAGGGATGTTCTGCTCTGAGGACAGAAGTCACTCTGTTTTTGAGGACCTGTCACTACTCTGCTGGAGCTTTACTTGGTGGAAAAAAGCTAGTGGGTGTTTTAGGTCAGAAGCAAAGCTGCAGCTTGGTCTGTGAGGCCAGTCACCCAGAGTGCCCTCTGGATCAGGTGACGCTCCAGGGACTGCAGGTGAAAGGGTGATGTTCTGCAGCTTCTGACGCCTCAGGTCCTGAGGTTCCTTCTTGGGGTTAACTGGCATTTGCAGGGGCTTGAGGGGCTGCCCTGTAGGAAAACACTGTACTATAAATTTCTCCTTCAAGACTTGAGAAATGTTTTGGTGGTGGGTGGAGTGTCTTTGGAGTCAGGGGGCAGAGTATGGCAGGAACCAGGCTGGCTGGCTGGTGTGTGGAAATGTTAAAGTTGTGTTTGCAGTGGGGTGTCTGTGTAATTCATCTGCTGCTAAGAGGCTGTGGTATTGACCTTTTCTCATTTTGCCTCTGCTGGAGAAGGGCAGCTCTCCCTGTGGCTGGGTCCCAGAGCAATGCCATGGGTGCCTGCTGCCCTGGGCTACCTCAGCTGAGTCAGCGCTTGACGTGCTGCCAGCGCTGCGTTGGTCCTCACGGCGAGGGGTGGAAGGTACTTTGAACTGGTGTGGCTGCACTCTGAATGGACTCTGCACCTCGCTGTGAGAGCAGCACATCCTGCTTTGAGTCACAGATACCCTCTTGGGTACCACCAAGGGCTGAAATCCATGTCAGGGCTGCCATTGGGGACCTTGAGCCCATCTTGCACCTGCTGGACACCAGTGAGTTCTACTGGTCTGAGAATAAAGCAAGAATTCATAATCTTAAGAGCTGCTCTTGAAGTGTTGAAGGAAGCCCGTGACTGATGTTTTCAGCTCAGAACAGAACTGTTCACATTCAGTGCCAAGTGTATGGCCTGAAGTTAAAAAAAAAGTGTTCTCAGTGTGAGACTAGTTAATTTAGAAGTCCCTATGGGATGTGAACCTCCTCAAAAACTTGCTTCCTCTGCTTGTTGCCATAACACTGCCCTGGTCATCCCACTCTGGTGGACCCTCTCTGATGGTCACAGGAGTAGGTCATTTGTGGTAGCAGTTCATAGCTAGTGAGTGTTTGCTGGAAACCAGAGTGGGTTCTTATGCCTATCAAACAAATGATGGGGTGTTCCTAGGTAGGTTTTGAAATATGATCTGCCTAGCAGGTTGTTACCAAGATTTCTGTTCCTGAGGATTGAAAAAATGGATGAGATGTCACAGCAGCAGTTTTACAAAGTCCCTCATAACTCGGGTAAGGAGGTAAGGTATTTTTGCATTTGTATATGAAGAAAGAAAAGTGCTGTTCTATAACATTCAAATTCTATCCTTTGCAATTAAAACACAGTGAAATGCTGAATTTTCTGGCTTGAGGTACTGATTTGAAGAGTGAGATAACAGAAAACTCTATCTATAGTAGGCTGAAGACTGGTATTGCCCCTTGAGATATACTGGTATGTCACAAAGTATTTTTGATACTTGGGTAGCAACAGGTCTTACAATTAGTTTACAATGGGAGGTCTAATGAATACCACCATCCAGAAGAAATATGCATAATTTCTTTTTTCTAAGCAAATGCACATGTTCTGCCCTAATGCACAAGTTCAAATCTGTTCTTCTGGCCAGCTGCCGGCAGAGTCCAGAGCCACTGGAACTGTAAATACAACAGACAAGTCGTTTTATGATATGAGACTGAAGAATTCAGCATTGGCACAGATCCTAGTGTGGTTGCTTTGGCTCAGTGTCAAGCTGATGTTTATATCTGTGTTTGTCAAGCAAGATTAGTTAGCCTAGTTAATTATACACAGGAATGTATAATTTTTACTTGACAATCAGTTGAGTATAAACTTGGGCATATTAACACTTGTTTTTGTTCTTCATCAAATTATTCTCAATGACTTTTGAAACTTTCAAAAGAACTACTTCTCTGAAAGAGGCACTTGGAGGATCTTTCGCATAAATTCTTTTGTCAGCAGGGACAGGGTATTGGAGAAATGGATCAATATTTTACAGACAATGATGCACATGTCTGTAAGTGGGTTCATAAGCATGGGAAGTCTCTAGGGAATGGTGTTTGTGTTAGTACTCAGGTGTTGAAGTTGCAAGCAGCATGAATTCAGTAGCTGTTATGTATCATCACTCTTAAAAACCTGACTGTAGTTCACTGGCAAACTTATTTCATGGTAGGCAGTGGCAAAAATCTGCTGCCTTCAGTGTCTGCTACACCAGAGCCTTTGGCTGCCAGGTACCTTCTCTTGGTCCTCCTTTCCCCCTTTTGCCAAAGAAGTCTGTATCCACCCAGCAACCTTTATCACACTGTGCCAGGAGCCTGTCCACGAGCTTTACAGCCATAGTCCCAGAGAAAGGCAGAAGGTGGTTAATCCTATAAGTGGAGGGAAATGTCAGTGCTCTCAGGCAATGTAAAAATATGAATGGTCAGTTTATCCTGAGTTTGTGCATGTGTTTGTAGCATCAGGGCAATTTTTTTTTGTCTGTAGTTTTACAGTCCAGCAGTTCTTCGTGCATCTTGCTAGACTCTGGTATTACACAATGGTGGCAAAGCAGTGTAGTTTTCCACAATCTCTCATATATTGGTCATGCATTTTCTGCAGTAACTGATTCATTGCTGTGCCTGCTCTGGTAGCAGTTCTTGCTGCTACCATGTCAGCTCTCAATGCCAGGGACTTGCAGAGGTTGCCTTACTGGTGTGCTGGCCAAAGCTTGATCACTTGCAAGCCCTAAACAAGTATGTGCCACTCAGTTTGCTTTTATATGAGCACCCATTGCTCACTGAATGCTAGTGTGACTGTAATACAGGTGGCATTAAGGCCTCTGTGTATGGGGAGTGTTTGTCCTTTGTACTCATGGGGATGTGTGTGGCATCACAAGGTGCAGTATCCTTGGGAACGCCACTGGGGAAATGACAAGATTCAGAGTTCAGTGCCCTGTCCCGCTGAGCTTGCATTCTGGGAGGGAGGAGAGCTGGCCATGGAATCACAGAATCAATTAGTTTGGAAAAGACCTCTGAGATCATTGAGTCCATGCTGTGACTGAACACCACCATGCCAACTAGACCATGGCACTAAGTGCCACATCCAATCACCTCCAGGGACAATGACTCTGCCACTTCCCTGGGCAGCCCATTCCAATATCTAATAACCCTTTCTGCAAAGAATTTCTTCCTAATGGTCCTTGCTATTAATATTTGTGTGCCTTTTCCCAAGGTAATTGTTAATGAATAATTCAGTCCATTTCATACAGTTCATTGCTAATAGCAGTATATGTTAAAATGGACATTGATTCTTATAACACTGATGCAGTACAGGAGGTATGCAGTAAAAGTGGCCTGTTACTTTTAAAGATTAAATATTCCAGCTGTGTTAATCCCAATTCTTTATTTGATTTCACAGTAAACTCTTCTTTCTCTGACTTCCAAATTTATCTGGATGGTGGCTCAATGTAATACAGACTTATCTTGCATGTTGCTTCCTAAGAAATTTGCTTGATTTATTACATGGAAGTATCCTCTTCCATATTGCACAGATTTTTTTTTTTTTAATTTTTCTTTTTTTCCCTGAGGTGGTGGTGGAACAGTACTGCAAGTCCTTTCCATTTGTGTATGCAGGGGATGAAAGAGGGATGAGATAGGACCACAATGATCCAAGCATGTATGCATTTTTAATTAGAAGAATATTTGTTGTTTGCTGAACCAACTCAATATACTTGGAAGAGATCAACACTTTTATCAAATGTTTCAAGATGACTCTTACTAAGACAAGGTACTTTCTTCTTTTTTGTTTCTATGAGGTATTCACTTTTTTCTGCTCCTCTTGCGATTGGATTGAGTTTTCCCATTGTGTAGCAGGCCGGGGCAAATGGTCCCTTGGGGCTAGCAGGCCCCATAGCACTCACCCATCTTGTAGTGGATGGCTTGAGAGAATGAGGAGGTTAGGAAGGAAAGCCTAGGACTAAGTGTTACTGGTTTTACCTCTATGAAGAAGGATGTGTGCATACCAGCTTGAGGAAATTCAAGGCCCTGGCTCAGATTTGTCATGACTGTAATCCTTCTGTCACAAAGGTGAAGACTGAAACAACATTGTTAGAAAGCTGCCAACAACACGTCTCCCTAAGCTGCTGTGAAAAGGCTTTATTGGTAAGGTTTATTAGCAGAGGAGCTCTTGGGAAGAGGTGTTTTGGAAACTGCTTCTGGTACCTGTGCCTATGGCTGATGGCTGCTGTGGTGGGCTCCAGGGTGAATAACTGATGCAGTGGTACAGAACTTGGTGGGGCTTGACAGAAGATTTTGACTGATGCATAACACTACATAACAATATGGTTTAGACTTTTTCTTGCTTTGAAAAGATGTTACAGAATTGGTCAGAAAAGCAAGAAGGTCTCTTGGTTCAGTCAGTGAGGTGAAGTAAGATCATGAAAGAGGCTCATGCCAAGTAAATCATCTATCTCCTGCTGTTTAAACTATTCACAGGCACGTCATCCTGTCAGCACACCACTCGTGATCATTCCTGAGAATGATCTGGAGGGAGCTGTAAGCTCTGTTTCCCCTCCATCACTTGCACATGTGCATCAAGTATCTCTCAGTGACAGAAAGGAGCTTTTTCCCCTACAGTAATTTTTCTCTTGACATTGTGCTTTGATAAGATTAGTAGGTGAATAAACTTAGTGCCAACATGCAAAGCACTTAGTAGAAAGCAGTTGATTAAACAACCTACTTGTTGCTCTGATTTTTCACAAATAAAGTAATCAAAGAGATTTTTGCTGACCATAGTGGTTCCATGGAGACTTACTAAATGTTCATGTTTAGCCACTCAGATAAAAATGAGTAGTCTAAATGGCAGGAGTACAGCATAGCCCTCTATCTTCACTGACTGGAAACAGCACAGTTTGTCCAAAGCTTTGCAGTTGGAAATGGCAGAGTAGTCATGTCTTTTGCCAAACATCAGGAAATTGTATCCTGCTTTGTAGCAAAAAAAGATACCCATTTTGAGTCTTGTGTCTATCTAGTTCATGTGAATCCTTTGGTCAAAATAAATAGTCTGTTTTCTGTACTTTCTTTCTGGACCTGAAAATCCAAACAAGATATATGTCTGCATTTTTCCTGTCTGTAAGTCATAATATAATTAATCATTGCTTATGTGTTCTTGCACTGTAATTTTTATACAAAGTGATAAGACAAGTGTTTTTAAAATTTTGGCTCCAGTTCAGCAATTCACTTAACTACTTTTTCTTAAAGGCACTTTCAGATCAATGGGACTTCAAGCACATATTCTGGTTCTTGGCTTAGACTATGCTAGAATATGTTTAGAAAACTTCAGGAAAGTGCCATCCCTGGTGTTTGTATAAATTTTTTTTTTTACATTTGAAATGCAGGTCATCTTTTATGTGGTCTTCTGGGAGGCAGCAAGGAGCCTCACTTGATGAAATAGATACTAGTTATGATTTTTATCTGACCTTTGCAACTGACTGTCTTATGGCAAACTTGTCTTAATACCATTAACAGTAGCACTTATTCCAGTAATGTATGCAAAGAGATAGGCAGTGTGTGGTGAGGAATGCCATATGGAATGGGAAAAGCCTGGGGTGTAAGAACACTGGGCTTTGTGGTGGTGGAGATTGGCATGGAGCTTCCTGACTGCCTTGGAACTCCAGGGAGTGAAGAAAGCTTCTTGCATAGCCCCTCGCTGGACCACGTGGGTAGAAAAAGTGGAGCAGAACCCGGAGAATTTGAAGAGAAGATGTTAAAGAAGTGGGGGGAGGGGGGAAGTGTCAGTTAGTCCTTAACTTACCTGTGCCTGGGCTGGTAACAGTGCTAGTGTGTTGTGCTTGCTGCTGAAGGCTGTATGTGTAACTGCACCCTCCCCTTCTGCTTTCCCACAGGAAATCTGGTAGAAGTGGTTTGAAAAGTGGAAAAAGGAGAAGAGTCACCATAGATGCTATAACATGTCCTGCTGTTGAGACATAAAAGCCATATCATATAAGTAGATGTGCAGAAACAGGAGAGAGTCCCCCAGAATGTATTGATAACTCTGTTCTTGACAATATTCACCAACGTTTCCACCTAAGTAAGTTAACTCACCCTCTGTCATCTGCTGTATGGAGCACGTGCACGGTGTCTCTGAAGCAGGCCAACAGGAAGGGTCACTGCCTGGTTAACTGTTTTACAGACTTCCTCCTCAAGAAAGAGCAGTGAGAGGATTTGTCAATTCTGGTCCTCATTGCCAAATTCGGTGTAATGCAACATTTCATGATGGTTAAACACTGAATTCTCAAAGTTGTGCATTTTACCAAGATATTTGAGTGCATAACTTGATGTTTAACTGGTGATGTAAAGGCTCAGTGCAGTCTCACATTTGCACTGATAATTTCTTGGCAAGAGTGAAAATGTAGTTGACGTGATTTTTTTGTTTGTTTCTTTACACTTGGATGTCTGCAACTGAAACAAGTTTTTTTTTCTTTGCTGGCACTTGGTTAAAAGCATGTTTCACTACTTACCATCTGTAGAAGCTACTATTGCTAGTTACAAGCTGTATTAGTACAATGTTTTGGCTGCAGTTAGAAGAGACACTAGCTGTGCCAATGCTGACCAGAGCTACAGGCAGACATAGTACCTACTTGACCCCTGCACTGAAAAGGCCGTATGTAACCCTATAGCTCTGCCTCCCCCTCAAGTATCTGTCCTGCCTTCCCCCTCTGTGCTTCCCACCACAGAGGTGCATTTCTACCCCATATCTCTAGCAAAGCCAGCTGCAGGACCCCCACCAGGTGGTTTCTTACCTGTCCTCTTACCACAGTCTGTTATGCCTATGCAGTCACTATCTCTCATCTCCATCCCAGAAGAGACAGGGATGAGGGCTGCCCAAGCAGCTGGCACCCTGGGAGAGCAGCCTCTGTCCAGCCTCCAGCTTGGCTCAACCTTGGCTTCCCCTGTGGTGGCTCTGAGTACATACTGCTCTTGTCACACTGGCTGCCAGAAGAAAGATTATGGAGAGGAAGAGGAAGAAGGAGGGAAGTGAGCCAGAAAGAACACTTCAGGCTTTCTGCATCCTCAGGAAACATCCTGAAGTCATACCAGAGAGACTGCCTCCCTTGCTCAACAGTTGCAGTGTTTCCTGCAAAAACTACCTTAGATGCCATAGAACATTATTGCTCTAAGACTCAGTCCTGAACTGGGCCTTGAGAAATCTCTTAAGGGGAGCTGCTTCAGTGAGTTGTGGTGGTGGGAATGACTGGGTAAGGTTTCAGAGGGGACTGCAGAAAAGCAGAGCAGCAGGTGTGAGCAGGCTGAAACCTGTCAGGCATGCATGTGTCCCTGTGCAGGGCCACTGCCCCAACAGGAGAGTTGAAGCCTGTGTCAGTGGCCACAACACAGCTGGCCTTCAGGTTGGCCTCTTCTGTCAGGTGGTGGCAGCATAAATCCACGGGAGACACTTGACCAGTGGACAAAGGGAAATGGGAATTCAGCAGCCCGTGTTCAAATCCAGAATCTGATGTTGTCCATGGCTGGGTTAAGGAGCAGACTTCCTTGTACAGGAGATGAGAGCTTTTGTCAATGTCTTTGAGACACGCAGATGTGAGGCTGGCAGTCAGTTTGTGGCGTGTGCATGTCTGTCTGTGCATGCTTGCTTTGCTCAGAGTTGCTGAGTGTCGACACATACCTTAGTGGTGCAAGTACCAGCTGTGTACGTGGTGGAGAGGGAAGGCACTAAAACACTTAAGAAGATTTATTTGGGTTTTTTTTTACCAATACATGTTCTTGCTTAGCTTTAGAACAGGTGTACAGTTTTATTATTAAAAATTTCCCTTGAATCTGAATATCTTGTTTCCCTTCCTGCACGGAAGGATGGTGTGTCACTGAATACACATCTATCCACTTTAACTGAGAGATTACACTGTTGTAAAGTGCACGTGTAGACAGAGCAGTACAACTTCATGTGCAGGCAAAGCCTTAGAGGTAAAGACTACACATTATTGAACCATAGTAGAAATTATTTCTGATGGTAATTTGTTATAGATAATTTTAATGGGTTTTACACTTAATTATTCATTCAAAATCTTACTCAGGATACTGTCATCTAGGCAAGTCCTCTGTAAAGGTATGAGTGAGCAAAAGATGTGTGGGTAGTGAGACGGCTTCCTTCCAAAATTAACATAGGAGATAACTGGTCTCATCAATTAGCATTAATTTGGTTTTACTGCTGTGATAACAAGCACTTAAGAACGTCGATCTCTCTGTTTATGCAGCACAGTGATGTCGTAGCAGCCTCAGGAGCTCAGATGTCTCTGACAGCGAGGACCCTTGAGGCATATTTGGGGTACCTGCCAAGTGTGGTGGTGCTTTTCTGAACCCTGCATTCCTCTCTGGCAGTGAAGGGTGTTTTTCACTAAGCCAGAGGGGGCAAAGGAAAACATCTCCCCCAGTGTGGTGCTGCCTCTGGTGTGGCGGGATCATGCGGGGTCACAAGAGGCGTCCTGGGTGGTGGCCTAAAAAAAAGATTGTTCTTGGCAGCTGGGGCCTCCTGTCCCCTTGGCACACGTGCTTCAAGGTTGGTGGCTCATCACCTCTGCCTGCCAGGATGTCCAGGGCTGCCCCTGATGAGCTCGGGAAGTGTTTGAAGTGCTGCATACCAAATGTGAGCTGATAAAAGTCTTGTGGGCTCTGTTGCTCGCTTGCCCTGGGCCTACAGGCTAAAAATAAACGGGTAATAATCAGAAAAGGATGTTGGCAGCTCCAACAGCAGCAAAAGTTTGCCTATGTTGTGGCTGTCTTTCCTGACCTTTATTAGTGCAACCACAAGAACATCAAAATATGCAGTTATTTAAATGTTGCAAACAAAAAAAAAGGTGTTGTAATCCTCTGGGTGACTAGTAGCAGAACTGAAAAGGTCTGACTTGCTGATGAAGAATGAAAGGCTGGAATATTTCAGGAACTGTGAGATTATCTTTCTACCCCGCAGATGAGGAATGTTCCTCAGAGGATGTGTGTGCTGGTTACCAGGCTTTTATTCCCTGCTGAGAAACTGAACATACAGGGACAGTCCTTACCGATTTCCTTAATGAGCTTGCACTTACTTATGAATTTGCCTTTCTGCGGGGGTGGTGCTTGTCACGATGTCCCCCAGGGCTCATTACCGGGGATGCTTTCTCCATCTGCATCAATTGCTTGGGATGCTTTCTCATTAGTGCAGCTTGGTCAGGTTTGGCTCTTTGGGGAGAGGAGAGGACTGAAAGAGTTTTCTGGGTGATGAAAGAGGGCTTCAGCAAAAGGCAAAAATAATCCTAAATGTAATTAGACAGCATTTTTTTTTAAAGTGTGGGAGATAAGCCTCTGTGTCTGTGTTTGCAGCACAGGAGGGAGGGACAGCCCAGTAAGAACGAGAGCCGAGAAGCGCCTTGAGCGCCTGTGTGCTCGCTGCCTGTGTGGGTTTCCCCTCTTGCCTCCGCAGCCTGTGTCTGAAGTGCACTCTGGAGCGAAGTTTGCATTTGATGGCCGATCGCCTCACGCTCCGCACGTAGCACTGTCGTTAAGCCATCATCCCGCTGGCCCCGAGCCAGCGCTCCGAGGCGCAGGGGCGGGCGGTCTCTCTAAACTGAGCAGCCTTTATTGATACATCGATGCACTGCGCATGTTTACGGCTGCTAATTGGAGACTTAATCTGAATATCCTTGACTGAACTAATTCACTGGCAATAGCCTTTTAAATTTCAGGTCCTGCCATGATGGTATGCCTGCTCTTCACAGCACGCTCATCGCTGCTGGAGCGGCGCTGCCGCTGCGTGCGTGCGAGGCACGGCGACCCAGTAACATCGCAGACCAAAGCGTAGTTGTAGGTCAGAGGAGGATGTAAAATAAAAATCTTGTCTGATTCTGAGTTTGCAGAAGACGAGAGAAGCGCTGAAGTACTGGAGAAAAGTGTTAATTGACATGCACACAGACTTATGTGGATTAATTAAGCATACAAGAAAGAAAGTTAATTCTTTTAATTACTACAACGGGCAAAGATGCTCATTGCAGGGATAGTTGTGATCCTATGGCAGTTTCAGATTTGTTTCCTTCACTTTCAGTGTTCTGTTTTTTCCTTGCTGTGCCCAGAGGCTGAGTACAGAGAATCTGGGGGGGTGGTCTTAAAAAAAGCATTAGTTTCCTTGGCTTTTTAAAAAATGTGAGCAATGTAGACAGTATGCAGTGGTAGATGAATGCCTGGAACTCTCTTGCCCTTGGAAACGTGGAGAATTTCTTCCATGGTCAGGTCCTTTCAGAGTTTCTGAATTGTCCCTTGACTTTAGGATCCTGTAGGATCCCAGGAAGTATCCAGCAATGGGAACAGCTCAGCAGAGCTCACTGCTGTCCCCAAGAACTGCTCCCTGTTCTCTTGACACTTGCAGATGGCTGCTGCCCACATGAGGCACGGCTGTTTCCTGCCTTCCCATTTCACAGTGGCACTGCTCTGGCAGCCAGCTTGAACTTGAAGGGCATCCAGATTTATTTCTAAGTGTGTGTTCTGTTAAGAAAAATAAAAAAAAAGTAGTCACAGGCTGAAACAGTCCTTCATATTAATAGGCTTTGAAAAACTAAATTTTGTTGCCAATCAGTAGGAAAGCTTCCTAAACCACATCACAGATTCATTTAACAGGGAGCTCATTTTTAAAGCAACATCAATCTGTGATCTGACTTCCTTAGATACCTTCCATAAGATTTGAAAGCTTATTAGAGGCTCCTTGAGCTACAACTAGATAACATGCCAATCATCAACAGCTGTGTGGTAATCCATGAACAGAGCTTTCATGGGTAGCTCTTTTTTTTCTACCCTTAGTTCTTAAAAGAAATTTAACAAGCAGGAGCAGTTTTCCATCTTACAGTAATCAGAATATTATCAGGTAATAAAAGACTTCTGGTTTGTAAGCAAAAATAAACCAGTGTCTTAGCATCTTCTTCCTGCAGATGAGAGAATAGTTTTTCCCACAATTCCACTCTCAGGTTGTTCCTCAAAAAATTATTTTAAAAAGTCCTTTTATGTACCTGCAAGCAACAAGCAAACTGTGATGCATGCAAAAGACTAAATAAGAAAGGAGAGATGAGGTTTCAGCTCCTGGAAGATCTGAATCTGATGATCAGGCTGTAATACTGCCACTGAAACCCATTTCATGTGTTGCTTGACTGAAGTGAGCAGAATTTTACTCACTCTTGGAACTGGTGATTCCCTTTCCAACAGGCACTAAGCTAATCTCTCTGTTGGTGTTTCAACATAATTTTTTCCCCTCTGTTCCTTCCCATCTCTATAGAGTATTAGGTTAGACCAATGTTCCCAGTTCATGCTTCAGTATAGTAGTTGACTATTTTAACTTTCATAAATTCAAACAAACTAATATTTAATAATGTTCATGAATATTTTATACTTAACCAGTATAAGCTATGCAGCAGAAAACACTTGGGTGCAATTGGGTGCAATAAGAAATTACTTAAGAAACACCCCATAGTGTTTGTATGTCAGTCAAGCCTCAACTGAGAACCTCTTGCCTTTGATCATGAAATATCAGACTACTCATGTTCTTTTAATGTAGAGCATGCATGCGTTTGCCCTTTCTGGATGTAAAGACTGTGCACATCTATGAACTAAAATCAGACTGAACACAATACACATCCAAAACTAAGACAATCAAGTGAATCCTGGTAGTCCTAAAACCCTAGAGCACTGGTAAAAAGTGATTTTTGTTTGCCCTCAAGTTCAGAACTGAGAACCACATATTGGGCTGAAATTTGGGACCTTCTGACCTGGTGTCACCACTGCTTCCTATTAAGCACTGTTCATTTCCACTTACAAACATCTTCTATCTGAGATATTTTCTGAAATCATATGTTCCAAGTATCAGGGGCTGCTCTAGCATTGCTTATTTTGTAAATCATGTCTCACAGCATGATCCTGGCCATCAGCTAAGAGAATTTGTTTTTCTGCTTGCTAGAAGCACTGGTAGGCAGGGGAAAATCCTCTCAATGGAACAGTTGTTTTTCATCTGCCTTCAAACTTTGCTAGTGTCTTGCAGTTTGACTTGCAGATTTCTCTGGCTGACTTGAGTGTAAGACTGAATGATAGATAACTTATTCTTGCAAGCTTCTGTGCAATGTGGAATTTACTGACGATTCCTGGGTCCTTATTAAAGCTGGTAGTTGCTGCTTGTTTAACTTGTGGTTGATTTGCACCCTCTTGGGAAAGCTAACATCCCTGAAAAAAACAGGGCAGAAGCTTTAGTCTTGATGATTTGCTTTTCATTTTCCAAGTTTTGTAGGGTTTAATTTATGACTGTTGACTAGACTACCAGAGCATTGGTCTTCATATGGTGGTGTGTGTGACTCCAAAGGCATGCATCTGGATATCAGTTTTTAACTATTCAGCTGTTGTGTAAGGCAAACTCTTTTTTTTTTAACTTAGAAAAGGGGACTGTTGCAGAAATTTTCTGAGTGCTTACACTGCAAAGTTAATCCAACCAACAGCCATTGTAATAGATTGTATTGAAAAAGACAAGGTTAGGTACATTCCTGCTCATTACTGCCTGCTATAGTAAGTTTGATTAGTTTAGCTTTGGAGATTGTTAATGAAGAGAGGAGTTGCTTCCAAAAATGGAGTGGGCTCTTCTGGACACAATAGCCAAAAGTGTAGGAAACATTTTTTACTAACACTCCACGTGCACACCTGGTAAATGGTTTGATTATTGTTATTGAGCCTCTGGCTTTTGTAGCTGGACTGTGCACTAAACAGGCAGATACCAGTGTACACAAATTACCTAAATTAAGTCTGGGTCACGCATCTCATCTCCTGTTTCTTGTTTGCTTTAAATTAATCCAAAAGTACTGCTAACAGCTGGAATCCCTGCTGAGGCCAGCTTGATCTGCTCTGGAGCTGCTCCAGCCATTGCTCTGATAAAGCTTGATATTGTTTCAACAGTCTCTAGGAGGACCAGAATGATTTCCCTTCATTGTTTAAGGTTTCATTCAAATATTCGCTGTGCCAGGAAAAAGGATATTTCACTTCTGCTTTTCTTCTTTTGCTGCTGCTACTAGAAAGCTTTTTTTCTCTTTGCTTTTCTGAAAGTTAAGCTATAGTGTGGCCCATGCTTTAGGATTCTGTGGGAATTGTTCCACTTAATCTCCAGGGATGGAGTGTTGCAGTTGCAAAAGGTGCACACTGTAAGTAAATAAATTATGCATCAATGTTGGAGACAAAGCACATGTTCTAAGAGAACATGTTATGTAGGGGAGGCCAGGGGAAACTCTGGCCTTTTGCCTAGATTTCCATAGTAAATAAAGCACCTAAATCCCTTTCAGGGTCTGCCCTTCAGTCTGCTGTTCAGTAGCTTTTTGTTTGTGGCATTAAAAACAGTAGTAGTATTGGACTGATTTTTAGGCAGTTCAGTAATCTTGGAGTAATGTCTACTCTCCAAAGAGAGACTTAAGGCCACCATAATTTTGTGTTGTACATTGACTTAAAAACGAGGTACTGTTGGTCAATGAGGCTGTATTCCCACGATGCATGATCGCCCTGATGTGGTGAGCAGGGCTGTAGGGAGCTGTGCTGAGCTGGCACTGTAGGTGCCCATGCCCCTGGCAGCAGCTGTGCCACACCCCGCTCCAGCACTGCCCTCCTCCCTGCCCGACGATCCAATCGCTGCCCCCTCTCCTTGGTACTCTTAGCTCTCAGGATGTGTTGGGTTTGCAGGGCAAGGTTTTGGTAGCTGAGAGGCTATCAGGGCTTTTTTGTGAGAAGCTGCCAGAAGCTTCTCCCATGTCTGACAGACCCAGTGCCAGCCGGCTACAAGACGGACCCACTGCTGGCCAAGTAGAGAACTTGGGAGTGAAGTTGAGCTTGGGAGGAAGGGAGGGGTAGGGGGAAGGTGTCTTAAGGTTTGGTTTTATTCCTCACTATCTTACTCTGATTTGATTGGCACTGAATTAAATTAGTTTCCCTGGGTCTAGTCTGTTCTACCTGCGACATTTACTGGTGGGTGATCTCTCCCTATCCTTATCAATCCATGAGCCTTTCATTACACTTTCCCTGGTCAGTTGAGGAGGGGAGTGGTGGAGTGGCTTCAGGGGCACCAGGGTCATGTTTTCCAGTGTATGAAGATCCTGTTTTACAAAAGGTTACTATTTTAGTTGTTAGACCTGATGCAGCTCACTGCACATGGGATGGGTGAAGGTGCCCCTGCATGAGGTGCTGTGCTAGTAACTGGGATGGGGGAACGGACAAACTGGGTTATCCTCACCAGTGAGGGCCAGCTTCCTCAGACCATTATTACATTGCAGGTACAGCTGACTTGTGGTTTCCACCAGACTTATGCCCTTAACATGTTTTGAGCACTGTACTGTAGACTGGTCCTTACTGCTGTTATCAGGCTGACAGTGAAATGTAGTGCAGCTCTGGAGCCATTTGTAACAGCAGAATGACAACAGAGCAGATAGGATCTACAGCAAGGCATCTACCTAACTGCTAGGTGTGATGGAAGAGGGCTTATTACTTGGAATTAAATGTACTTGCTTTTGTTTAGCATAATGTCCTGACCCTGCAGGCCACTAGTCTCTAGGCACCTTTGGCCTGAGGTGTGGAGAGCAGGCCCTGGTGACTTACTGCTGCCTGCAGGTACTGTTCTGGTGCTTGTTGTGGGGAGGGAAGTTAATTCATACATGGTTGACTCCTGTGGATAGGTTTTGTTCTTGGTAGCAGAGGGTTCAAGGGATCCACTGTGCTGGCTGGCAGTAGCTTCTGTGCTGGTGTTTGTTGGCACAGTAAAATTTCCACGTTGATTAAACCAGCATGTGCTGTACTGTACCTGGTCATGTCCCATGAGAACAGCATGCCTTTTGCATGTGCTTGAAAGAAGAAAACAAGAATTCTGGGGTTCCTAGATAAAAATTTCTTAGTAAAGCCTATACTGTCAATCTCTTATCAATTACATTATAAATTGTGCATATCAGATTATTGGAGCAGGTCATGCAAATGTTGCACAATCATATCCTCATTCTGTACCACAGGCATGTAAAATACTGTTAAAAGTTAGGGTTTTGTTGTCTGAAAAGATGGAAAAGTAGATGGGCAAAAAACTGATTGGATGGTTGGACTTGGAGGGTCATGGTCCATCACACCTCTAATACCTGGAGGCTGCTACCACAGGGATCTGTCATGGGAGCTGTTGTGTTAAACACCTTTATTTATCAGTAACCTGAAACAGATGGCAGAGTGCTCTCTTCAGCTGTGCAGAAGACACCAAACTGAGAGGCACCAGTTGATGCCCTTGAGGGCAAGGCTGCCACTAAAAGGAAACCAGATAGACTGGGGAAACAGGCCAACAGGAGCCCTATGAAATTAAACATGGGTAAGTCTGACTCCTGTCCCTGGGAAGGAAGAGCCCCTTGCAGAAGTACAGGTTGGTGGCTGCTAGCAGATCTGCTCCCCAGGGGAACCTGGGAACCCTCAGCTCATCTTGGTGAATAGTGAGCTGAACTTGATCCTGTGGTGTGCTTCCTGCACAACTTATTTATGGGAGCACAGCACACAGACTGAGGAGTGATAATTGCGAAAACCACATCTGAACACCATCTGCAGTTTTCCCACTGAATTTAGTCCATCATTTCCCATCACTCTTGCTGCTAATACTGGCAAGCAGTCTGGAGATGTCAGGGGAGTGGGAACAAGACTTCTAGTGCAACAGCTTTAGGGGTGATCAGTATCACTGCCAAGTAGCCCCAGTAGTGAAGAGTGACTGAGACAAAGATCTAGTACCCTACCAGCAGTCTCACCTGCTCTTGCCTGCATTCTGCTTAGACTGCTAATTAAGTCAACTAAGTTTAATATGTTTTTACTGTAAAAACCTTTTAAGACCTGTTAATTGCCATGTGGTTTGAAGTAATTTATGTTAGGCTTATCTCATCATTCAAGGTGAAACTTAAACCATGAATTAAGCGAGTGTATCAGCAAGTCTGAAGATGATCAAAGAGAGAAATGCTCTGAAAGCTATTTGGTTAGTTCTGTGGCTCAGTCCATGAAAGCAAACATGCACTGCCCTGTGCAAACACAAAGGAGCACAAAGGAGTTGCAGCTTTTTGCAGACTTTGCTCTATGGAGTTTTACCAACACCACCTGGGGACCACTCACTTTGAGTTGCACACAGGGGTGTATATGACAATGATTGGAAGATATGAATAGAGGAGGATGGTGGTAGTAAAGCAAGACATCCTGGGATTGCTTTCTACTTTCACTATGACTGGAAAATCCGTTTTGCAATGACTGCTTATCTGTAGAAACTCAAGCAAATTTCAGCTGAAACTGCCTCAAAGTCACGTAGTTTGTAACAAGCTTGTACCATGCATATTAGTGCTCTAGTTTCATTTTTTTCCCTTTTATTTTAGTGTATATATTGTGAATTATGAAGGGTATTTATTTTCCGGTTTTGAATTTCACACTGGCTGAACTGTCCTGTGAAAGACACAGATGCACAGATACCTTCAGGTGATGTCTGCTCTAGGTTTTGGATTGATCATCTGAAAAATAGTGAGCCAAACTGGTGGTGGGAGGATGCTTAGCAAATTAAAACTGAAGGTAGGCATCTTGTAGTGTTAATTATTATACAATCTGTATCTTTCAGGCTATGGTTGCTTGCTATCCTGGAAATGGAACTGGGTACGTTCGTCATGTGGACAATCCCAATGGTGACGGGCGCTGCATCACCTGTATTTATTACCTGAATAAGAACTGGGACTCCAAGGTGAGTAAGCCATGGGGCTGAGGCACAACAGGAAGGAAAAACTACTTTGGAAACAGAGCTTCGGAGCTGTCTGTTGTTTCTGTGAACTCTGATGAACTTCTGAGCTGCTGGTCCATTCTTCATCTCTTCTTTTTTTTCTGTGTGTTTTTGGCAATGCTTTGGAAGTAAGAATATGAACTGTTTCCTTATCATCCTCTCTCCCATTCTACACACATACAGTTTTGTTGCTATAGGATAAAGCTATAAGCACTGGCCTGTATGCTCTTAACACTTTGTTTAGAGGTAATAGCAGAAAAAGAAAATCAATTCACTACAGAAAAAGTGGATTGTGGGAGCAGAGTAAAATGACACCCCAAATTTGTGACTTTATCATTCTTGACACTTCAGGCTAACCTGCAGAAGATATTCAGGCAGTTCCCTTTTCTTATTTTAGAATCAGTGGGGCTTTGGAACAGGAACAAACATAGCTTGATTCCACCAGTGGGTCCCTTGACTGGATAGAACTCTTGTTTCTGCCTATATTACTATAAGGCAGTTAAGTCAGCCTTGAATGTGCCATACCTTTAAATTAGAAACGAAAGAAGAGTTTGTAAAATTGTAGGGTGTCTCTTTGCAAGTCTGTTGTCGTAGTGCACCACAAACTGTTCATGGAGGTTATCGCTTGGAAATTGTCCAATGTTGTTTGCTTCTCTAACCTTTTTAGGCCAATATGCTCTTTAAGAACAGGTAAATACTGTGAGCCCCAATAAGTGAGCTCAGATACAGAGGCAATGCAATTGAAAAATGCAGTGTTGCAGAAGAGCACATCTCGTTACAGAGCATATGGCAGTGAAACATCTCAATGTGGTAAAATGAAGGAGGAGATGTGGGAGGAGATGCAAATACCCAATTTATTTTGTGCATTGCACCCTTATCCAAATAGTGAGGAGGCACCCAAGTGAGCACTAAGAAAAGCTAACTGAAATGCAGGACACTGATGGAGTTTATTATGTAGATGTGATGGTGGTTTTATGTAAGTGTATGCTGGAGGACATGGAATATAGGAGTATAATCATACTGGGCTTTGAAAGCAGCCATGTGGCTTTAAACCTGGCTTAATAGTTTCTCACTGAGGTCTGCATGTGGCATGGAGGTACCATGTCAGGTCAGTGCTGCATTGCACTCTGTGATGCAGCATTAAAGGCTCCAAAGAGTGCTCTAACAGTTAGCAGGAGGAGGCAGGGTTCAAATTCATCTTTTGAAGTTTCTAGACTGTGTGCAGATCACCAGACTTTTTTCTTGAAAATCGTGGCACGTGAAAGACAGAAATTATATGGTAGAGAAACCAGGCTGTGTTATGAGTAGGGAAAATGGTGGCTGGATCGATAATGCATTTGAGAAGTTTTACAAATCTAACAATAAAACAGACTTCACTCTTCCCAAGGTGTCGAGGTTAACTCCTAAGTGATCAGGCACAGTGTCTGAAATACTGTAAGCAGTATCTAACAATTGCTGGGCAGAGAGCCTGGTCTCAGACTGGTCAGGTAGAGCAGCTCTGTGGTATTCACTGATTCTAGAAATGTGACTGGAAGTTCAGACGTTTCACAGTGTTTGCTGCAGGGCTGGTCTTACCTTTATCTTGGTTCATTGCTTTAGACAGGAGCTTAAGGTGAAACAAACTGGTAAAATCTAAGTGGCCAAGAGACACTGGAAGGTTTTCCAGTGTTGTCACGTGTCATGTTTATCATTAGATGTTTATTACCCATTTGTTAGGTGTGGAGGAGAGATAAATAAGTTATTTTTCATGTCAGTGTGTGGTGTTTATATGTGCAAAGAAACAATCTTTCCTTTTCTTTCAGCTGCATGGTGGAATTCTCCGAATATTCCCAGAAGGAAAGTCCTATGTCGCAGATGTTGAGCCGATTTTTGACCGATTACTTTTTTTTTGGTCAGATCGAAGGAACCCACATGAAGTCCAGCCTTCTTATGCAACCAGGTAAGCAGCATGTTTAATATTGGTTTTTGGCTAGGAAAAAACCCAGAGCATCTCTTCTACCAGTATTTTTATCCAAAATTATGGCCATCATGTTTAAATACATGTGCATAAAAAATAGAGAGACGTTGAGTGAATTTCCTGGTTTTGAGTCATTGGGAATTTTCTCATTAAGTAAGGAGGAACAAGCTCGAGTGATACATTTCCTCATGTGTTGGAAAAAAATGCCCTTAACCATTGACAGGAGAAATCTTCCGAGCTGGGCATAGCTGTTTAGCTGGGAGGTGCTGGGTTATTCTTTTGCCCTTGTAACACTATAGGGATTGTCGGGGCTACCATCTGTCAGCAGGCTGTGAAAAGCTGATGTGACGCGGGGCAGCCCCCAAGCTGCCTACAGGCGTCCCAGAACAGAAAAACATGCAAAGGTCTAGAAGCTACTTTTGCCCTCTGTTACCAGGGGCTGTGCTCTCTTTTGTGCCTCCAGCAGAAATTCTCACCTATATTTCTATCTGACTTGTTAAAATATGCACTAAAATGCTGTCTGTATTTGCCTATAAAGATGTGTCATTTTTATTCTACTTTTTTAGTTTACTAATCCAGTTTTGTTTTTGCTTTCTCCATGAGCATAAAACTCCAGTACTGTATTTTAATATCAAAAGTGGAAAGACATTCAAGGTTTCTTTCTTTTATAGATATGCCATGACCGTGTGGTATTTTGATGCTGAAGAAAGAGCAGAAGCCAAAAAGAAGTTCAGGAACTTAACCGGTATGATTTTTTTATTAATGTTCACTAGAAAGGATTTAATGCATTTTGATATTTCCAAAGTCAGAGACAGACCAGGAGTAGTTCTGTAGCTACAAGCATATGTAATGCATTTTTAGAAAGCTTTTTCTTCTGTTATTGCTAGTCAGTTATTGTATGCAAAGTGGAGAAGTTGTGACAGGAGATTCAGGCCTGGCCCTAGAATCCCTGATGACCAAAATGGGGAGAATGGGAGAGACAGATTCTGATTGGAGTCCCAAATGTCTGAGATTTTTTTCTTACCCTGGGTGACTACTCCAATCACATGGAGTCAGCTCTTCTTTTGTTATTTGGGAGGTATATTTTGCCTCCTCCAAACCCTGTTTAGTACCCTGTTTGGACTTTCACAGACAGTTTAATAATTGTGTTCTCTAAATGTTCTGAATGAATAGGGCGTTATGTATTAGTGAAGGGCAGAAGCCCACAAAGCAGTGCCCCAGCTTTCTAATGGCAGCCACACTGCATTGCTGCTGTACTAATGGCGTATGAGTCACAGACTGAGTTGTCCAGATGTGTTCCAACACCCTGCCTGGGACCATGATCTAAGGGTTGCTGTTCAGAGCAGTTTAAGATCTGGTCTTCAGGGGCTGCCTCCTCAAAATACAGTGTGGAGAGCACTTGTCTTTTTAAAAATGCATGCAGCTGGGCAAAGTTGTAATTAGTCAGATGGTTTGCAGAACAGACTGTTGTCATCTCTGTAGCTTGTATGCAAAGCAAATACTGGTTTCACCCTTAAAGAGGATCATGAAAAAGGGGCCAAGAGGTGGTGGGGGAAAAGCATCACTGATCTGGGGTCTCAGAGTTTATTGGGCAACTTAAGCATTGCATGAGTCATCTTCAATTTGAACATGACAAATGTACAAGATCTTTGTGTGACTGTCCATGTTAACATGCTGTGGTATCATGTAGCAGTTCAGTCCACATGGTGGATTCATGCCATGATTCTGAAATGGAAACTGTTGTCCATTGAAAACAAACCAACTCTTTTCTGTTTCTGTGTTTTCAGATGAATATAGTCAGAACCCCCTGGTTTAACCACTTCTTGGTTTTTTTTTTTCTTTTTGATGTAGATGCAAGGAAGAGAGAAGCACCTCTTAATGAAGACTAATCAACTGTTCATGAACTCTTTGTGAGGAAATAAGATCCCAAAGATGACTTCCATTTCCAGCAAATAAGGGCAAAACATTTTTATGCACAAGTATGCACTGGTTGTGTCTAGCACGTGCATCTTATGCTGATGGTACTTAAGGCAGCCTCCTGCCATGCTGCATCTGGTAGAAGAAAGACTTGTTTGCTCTTTGCCTTTTGCTGGAAAAAATAACCAGGGTTTAAAAAAAAAAAAAGAGTATGTGATACTCAAGCCTAGTGGTAGTGGCTCAGCCAATTGGCTTTTGATCACTCTTGTAACTAAGATAATGGTCACTGGAACTAGTGGTAAAAAACTGAGTCTTATTTGCACTTTATGGGGAAAAAAAGTTCTAGTTAAATGGGAAACAGGCACAGAGAGAGATTTCTCAGACATGGGAAATTAAATTGGATGTTTGTAGAGCATTTTATGGTCTGTCCCAAATGGACCTGTTGATGTACTGTTCATCATTTTGCTATGCAGAACATTGGTTCAGCTCTTCAGAAACATGACTTCCCAGATGTTTGTCTACACAGTCATCACATTTTCTGGATTTTGTTTGCTCTTCAAGAGACACATTCTAGCTCTGCAGCTGTACTGCCCTTTCTGTCCCAGGATGGAGGGGAAAGTAGTTATGTATCTGTTCACAACTTCATAAAACGATTTTTTTTCCTGTTTTGAGCAGGATGAGTTGTATGTTTTCCATTTTCACAGTTTGGTAAAGCAGCTGTTTTCTCCCAAAAATCTGGTAAACTTGGAAGGCTTATGGCACACAATTCATTGGCCCTTAAGGCCAGTGATATGTAGAGAAGTGTTTGCTTTGCTTCTCCATCTGCTATGTTCTGTGTGACATAGATATGAATCTGAAAGGGAAAGATATGTCTGGCAGTCAGACAAATATATGATAAATAATGGGTAACTTAGACTTGATTTTTATGCTGCATATTCTTAGTGAACACACTTGTTTAATTTTGCATGCATATGTAATTTGAATGAAACTGCAATTCGGTTTCAATTGATCTGTGATGGCAGGTAACTACTACTGCTGTGCCCAGGCTGTGAGATCAGACTTGTTCAGTGGCAAAGCACACATTTTTTTTCTCCATTATTTTTTTAGACTTATTAGACTCAATGAGTAACTGGTGACCTATTCCCAATCTGTCTAAACTTCTACATCCAGCACTTACTATGCAGTTCAGAATAGCTCTTAATGAAGCTGGGGTCTGGCAGTGGATGTATTTATCACTCACACTAATTGTTCTCAACCTAATACACTCACTTGCATTCATTTTTATCTCATGCTGTCAGTGTGTATGTCAGACCCTATTAAATGTTCCAAATAGATGTCCCCTTCAGTGTCCCATATTTTCCTGTGCCACTGCCCATGGTAGTGAAGGTGGTGAAGGTGTCTGAACCGCTGGCCCCTGCACTGCTTCCCCACGCTCTGCTGCATTGTTGTGCTGTGATGGGCTGCACTTGAGCTAGGGAATGGAAAAGTAGTGTGCAATGGCAGCTGTTAAATGTCAGTGACAGAAAGGTAACAGCTGCATTGGACAGAAAAGAAGTAACTTTCGTGACATAAAAAATGATAGTAGAAAATGGAGTATTTTTTAAAGCAGTTTTGTGTCTTAAAGAAGAGCTGAGCATCCTTCAGGCTGCCCATGAATGCTGAATGTAAAATACAGCAGTGCTAAGAAATCCCTTATTCTCTCTGGCTTCTCCCAGAGATCCACCTATGGTCGTATAGGCCTGACCACTGTGCACCCTAAGAGAGGAGTATGAGGGAACATGTGTGACTAATATCCTTACAACTCAAGACTAGAAAAAGACAAAGAATGTGACAAATGTCCTTTAATGTTAGGAAAAACATTATTCTACTACAGTTGCTTCTAAGTAACACCAGAGACTTGAAGGAAACTTAGTGATAACTTGAAATTCTCATTCTGAAATGTTCATGTGGGAGGCGGAAGAGTTTGGGCTCTTCCTTGAGAGAGAGGTAATCCTTTGAAATGTGAGAGGTATTGGAAAAGACAGCATTACTATTTAGAGAAGGTGATGGAATACACCTATTCAAAGTTAATAATGGCACATAAATTTGAAACTCTTACATGATTTTAAAAGGAGGAAAATCAGAGCAGAGCAAATACTGCTTTGTCTCTAGAAACTGTAACCTTAAAAATGAACTAGAAAGCATTGTTAGTACACATCTTACTGGAGCCTGGAACAGTGGAAAAACAATGTGGTGGAAGGGGAAAAGCTTTGTGTAAGGGGTGGAAAAGGAAGGTACTTCAGTTATCACTGTTGCTACCACCAGGTTTCTGCAGTGGTCAGCAACGTGTGGTGAATGGAGCATGGAGCAGTATAGTTGCATTTATTGTAAATAAATACATATTTTCTTTTTTGTGAATATCTTCCTCATCTATATTACATATATAGAAGACAGCATTCTGTGGCAGGGAGTGTTGTCTTTATTAACACTTGTAATCAAGTGCAGAAAAAGTTGAGGGCTTGAGAGCTTGAAACCATTTCCTCAGTTTCAGATCTCTACTCTGTTTCCAGTGGGATGATCTCCTTGAAGAGGCTGTAGTTTAATTGGGGGTGGAGTGTAGGGGGGTGTTGGTCATGTATGACATACACATGGGGAGGGTATTTCAAAGAGGCCTTTTCCTTTGTTTTGTCTTCATAACAAACTGTTTGAATCAAATGGCTAAACAGCACTTGTCAGCCAGTTGTGAGAAGGAATGCTTTCTCTAAGGTATTTAACTTAGAATCCTCCAAAAATTCTGGTTTTTTGTTTTTTGTTTTTTTTAATTGATCTTTAGGTAATGTGCCTTCGTTGTTTGTATCTGTGAAGATGTTTCTTGCTGCATGTACATGTCATGTAATGCAAGTTTTTGATGGCTCTAAAAAACATGGTTGCCTTTTCAATTGCATGGGAAAAATGTGCAGACCAACTAAGCTGCAATTTTCAACAGGAGGTTTTTGTTGTGCAGGGAGGAAAAAAGGCCAGGAGACAGTGCTGAAAATCAAGAGACTGTTTTTATTCTTAAACCTGTGAGCACTGGCCTTTTGAGCAAAGTAGCCTCTAATAAATCTTTTTCTCTAGATTACTTCTGGTTCTATGAAGAATGACTTCTACAAAATAGTGTCTAAAAAGTTCCACTCTTTTTTTCCTTCCTATTTTTAAACAGTTTTAGTCCTGTGTGTTTTTTAAAATGTTGGAATATATTATATGTATTTCTTGTTGCAAAATAGCTGGCTCTAACACCACTTGCATCTAGAAGAAAATGTGTCTATTTGCAGGCAAATGACTAGTTCTACTTTGACTGTGATGTACTCCCAGCAGATATCTGAGAGGGAGTTATGGCTACATCTTCTCTTGTCAGGTTGTATGCTGGTCAACAATGCTGGCACTTTGCATTGGATTCATATAGAAACCCTTAGTAGTATTTTACCACACATCACATTTTGTGTTCCTGTTACTATTAAAAAAAATGTTGCAGGAGTCAATAAACACTGGGTCATGTTAAACACTGTCCTGTGCAAATCTCTTCAGTCTTGTGTCTTACTGTGGCCAGGGATGCGAGGGGTGGGTGCAGTGCCACGCAGCTGCATGTAGGGTGGCACTGAAATCTGTATCCATGACTGTCTTCTGCTGTTGGAGAGCCCTTTTTTTGTTGCCCTCGGCTTGGCACATTCTCTTGGTCACTTCCTGCTATTTTGAGGTTATTTACCTTGCTAGTGACCCTCTTCTTGAAATGCCCATTTGTTTTCACGCTCCTGTTGAACCAGATAACATTCTCACGATTCAATTGTTGTCTGATAAGTTTTATTTTTAACAGTGTTCACATCCTCCCCCTGCTACTTTTCCAGTCTGAATCCCACAGTTTTCTCCTGTGGCTGTGTGGGAGACTTCTCCTCACTCCCACTAACAGTGCAGTTGAATGAAAGCCAGGGCATTTTCATGCATTTGGTAGAGCTGTGAACTTTGATTCCTTTACAATCTTATGAAGAGTGAGAATTTCCCTTTTCCTATTTAAAACATGGTTTCTATCATGGAGGGCTTGGATTTGACTTGTGAGGTTTTTTTGTTAGAGAGGGAAGAGATGTCTAAATAATTTGCCATTGATTTAAGCATTTCTTTTAGACTGAGGAGTTCTTAGAACATAGGGAGAGACCTATGGAAAGCAGAGGGGTTTCTCTTCTGAGCATGCTCCTCAAAGAGTAAAGGTTTCTAGGGACAGCTTGAGAAGAAGCTGGCCCTTGGCCATCCAGCTGCCAAGGGCTTTGAACTCTGACTAAACTTTCTCTAAGCAAATATGTTTGCAGTAATTGTTATCTTACAGCTATTTAGGGGTTTCTTTCCTCCCCCACCTACCCAAAGGGATATGACTAAATATATTTGCACTGACAATTCTCATGACTCTTGAGAATGCATCTGATATCGGAGGTTGCACTGAAAATTGCAAAGGAGCATGACAGTGGAAGAGAGGTTAGTAAAACTTGATTCCCCTTTCCCACATAATGTTGTCTCCATGGAGTACTTCTGGTTCAGAGAGTTGGTTAAAACTCCCATCATCTTCCACAAGGCACAGATAGAGTTTTTTATCTGTCTTGTAGAAAGAAGGGATAATTTCATGTGCATGTGTGCTTGTTATAAACAAAGTTGGAGATGCTAAATAAACCACACTGGGTTAATGGCAGTCAACAGCAGTTCTTACATGGCAGCAAACAGTTGATGCCAGCATGCTGGGCACCCACAGTCCTGCTAGAGAGGAGGAAGTTTGTGATCCCTGATCTTAGCCAACACCCTGGCCCTGATTTGACAGGAGGGGAGTCAAGAGTGTAACTGGCTCTTAAAACCCCTCTGTGTGTGGAGCTGGTGAGAAGCATGGAAAGAAAGGCCCTGTAGTCCAAACTAGTAGAGCTCTGAAAAATCACTTGTGGTTATATGGGTTCACAGCTCCCTGGGTAGAAGGAGCAGAGCAGATCTTCCCCTTCAGGATGGGTTATCCCTTCCCTGGCAGAGGACGTCGAGTTGTTAAAGTGGATGAGAGACAATGGTTACTGTCATTGTGCCCTCTTGCTAAACCGAGAAGTTGATTAGCTTCCTAAAAGGCACTTGGCATTCCTCTGCGGCACCCAGAGGTTGTCTGTCTGGGACATGGTGCTGATCCACCTTGTGCCTGGGAAAGGTCTGGTTAGGAGGTAGTCTTGGGGGGCTGATGTGGCATGCAGTGCCAGCAGGTTGCTTTTAATTTACTAAACACTGTATTTCTTGCCAGCTTTGATGCCTATCCCACCTATATGGTGGTTCAGTGGATGACCTGTGTTCATGACTGTGATACATGGTAACACACTGCCCCACGCTCTAAGCAGGGAGAAAATGCCTGCTGCTAAGAGGTACCAGCTGCTTCTTTTATAAGAAGAAAAAAATCAAGGAAGGAAAAAAAAAGACATCTGAACAGACATTTAATTGTCAAAGGAAGAGTCTTAACAGACTTAAGCTCGGCTGTCTTCAGAGGGTTTTCAAAAGCATACTGCAAACACTTCTGTTTCAAAGCTTATGCTCTTTTATCTATGAGAAGCTAAACACTGGCTAATTCTTTAATTAGTTCCCAGCAAAATGTTTTTCTCTGTAGCCAAAGCTTGCTAAAGGATAATTATGTCTTTAGTTTGAAAACAAGTGTCAATACAGAAAGTTGTTTTGATTTTTCTTTCTTCACCTGTTTTGTTTTGCCTTCTACTTAGCTTCTACTCTCTTCATTCTCACCTGCAATATTGCTCCTTGATTTGGGAAAGGCTGATTACTTTATTTTTAGCTCCCTGCACTGCATGAATGGACATGATGGGCCCAAGTGAGTACTGTGGTTTGGGTGCAATTGTACAAGTGCAGTGCTTGGGTCTCTTCCAGGGCCCAGAAGATGGAGGAACTTGAGCCACCATCAGTTAAGCAACATACCTTTTTAAACTGTAATAACCATGTGGCCGTGGGTACCCAAGTGCTCCACTGCATGCCAAAGATCTGCATTTGGAGCTTCCCAACCTCCTGTGTACAACCACAGTCATCTATATTTATTTTAGCAGAGTTCCCAGAGCACCAACAGGTCTCCTGCTGGTTTGTCAAGAGCTGCCTAGGGCAGGGCTGAGCAGACACAAATCTTCTAGGCCTATGGATGCTATGGTTTAACCCCAGCCAGCAACCAAGTACCACACAGCTGCTCACTCTCCCCACCATCTGGACTGTGGGTTGAAAATTTGTGGGTTGAGATAAACATGGGAAAAGGGAAAGCAAAAGCTGTGCACACTAACAAAGCAAAATATTAAGTCACTGCTCCCTATGGGCAGGCAGGTGTTGAGCCATCTCCAGGAAAGCAGGGCCCCATCAAGTGTAACAGTGATTTGTGAAGGCAAACACCATCACTCCAAATGCCCCCTTCTTCCCCCAGCTTTATATACTGAGCACGATGTCATATGGTCTGGAGTATCCCTTTGGTCACTTGGGGTCACCTGTCCTGGCTGTGTCCCCTCCCACTCTCCTACATACCCCCAGCCCCCTTGCCATTGTGGCAATACAAAAGGCAGAGGTTTTTCTGTATGAGCATTGCTCAGTGATAACCAAAACATCTCTGTATTATCAACCCAGTGCTCAGCACAGATCCAAAACAGCCACTGTGAAGAAAATTGACTATCCCAGCCAAAGCCAGCACTGAGACAAAAACAGGAGGGAGAGGAATTGCCCTCTCTACCTTTCTCTGATCCCTGTCTGTCAGTGCATGGATGCAGGATGCCAAAGGTCAGACACCAGGCTTACACGAGGACAGTCAGACTGGCTTCATCCCACAGGAGAAGATCCTCAGTATTGGGCTACACAGTATGTCCACGTGATGAGGGAGGAGTGTGACCTTTCTGCTGAACCTATTAAGTTGTTACATTTCTGAGGGAATTGATATCTTTTCATTGATTCATGAGGAAATTTGTGTGAACTCAGATATTGTGGCTTCTGTCTTCAAGAAAGATGTGGGAAAAAAATGTTCCCCTATCAGTCCACTGGAAAAAATAAGTATGATCGGAGACCTACAAACTATAACCTGTGAGGACAAGCTAAAAGATCTGATACTGTTCCTTCCAGGGACAAGGAGAGTGGGAAGACAAGTGAAGGAGGAAGTAAAAGCATTGTAAGTAGTTTGTTATCTGTACTTGTGATGCATAACATGCCAATAATGAGATAAAATTGGAGCAAGGAAGTTACGAGTCATTTGTTGGGAAAAGCTTTCTTATGGCTGGGATGCTGAACCACTGGACTATCTGAAGATGCTATAGAGTTGCCCTTACCAAAGATTTTCTTGGAGAAATATCTGCCAGGAGTGATGTAAGTAGAAGTTTTTTGTTGTTGTTGTTGGTTTTTTTCTTGGAGCAATGAGTAAGGAACAGCCAGATTAAATGACACGTTCCATGCCATGGCAATGTAAGCATTATTTTGGAACTTACATGGTCAAGGCATCCCATGAAGGGAAGAGGGAAGAGGCTGTCCTGTTCCAGTAAAGGTTATAGAGACCACTACCTTGCATTGTTGCTGGACTAGACCAGGTGAAGTTCAGCCCAACCCTTCCACGTGCAGTTGTTCTCCCGCCCTTTTATTTCTGTCATGATGCACTCGCAGTTACCACAGGCATGCACTGCACATCAGGCTGGGCTTGGTGAGCATGCACCTCAGGAGGATCCTGCTGCCTGGCACTGCTCTGTGCTGAGCAGCACCTCTCATCTTCTTGGGCAGCAAAAAGCTGAACCCACATTTTCCACAGCAATGAGGCATCGGTATCTCCTTTTGACCCTGCTTGCTGTAAGATAGTTCATGCAGGTTACACTTATTTGTTGTCCAAACCTAAAGCTGTGCATTCCTCTCATCCTCTTTTTCCTTTCTCAAATTCAAGAATTGCAATCCTGAGTGTGATGCCCCTTTGTATCTAGACTCAAGATATAGCAGGAAGCAACTTCCTCTCCTGTCCAGAACAGCATGAAGCTGGTTGGGTTCTCTGTTTCCTAGGAAATGTGTTATAGGTCATCTTCAATCATTCACTGCTCATGGAAATAATACTGGGGAAAAAAAAAAGGGAATGATGGAAGAAATATACAGTGGGGTATTAGAAGTTAACCTTTGGGGGCATATGGTTTTAAAGGCAGGAACCTCCCCTCTCTTCAGAAGTTCATGTTCTGTTTAAAAAGAATGTGCATGTGTCTGAGAGTCAGTGTTTGCTATGTCCATTAAACATTTTCTCCCTTTTGTAATTCCATGTTGCTTTCCAAGTATATTTTAAGTAATTCTCAGTTGAGTAATTAATTCACACATCTGAAAGGACTCGAGTTAACTAATGTGATCATAAATTCAATGACTTTGAATATCAGTACTTGAGCATAAATATGTTTATTATTAATATTAGATGCCATGAGTAGTTCTTGTAAACTTTTCTTTCACCTTTAAAACTGGCAGTTCATCAAAATTTTATATAAGGTTGGAACCTATACTATTGTTGCTGCTATAAACATGTTAATATCATAAGCTAAACATTTTCCCTTCATTGTTAGTATATTTCCTTTTCTTAGCCTCTGTGACTGTGCCCAGGGAACACATGAAAACTATTGGAATCTCAGCTTCCTTTCATTCCCCTTGTCAGCAAATCATGACCATAAGATGTAGACAAGGCCATTTTGGAGGACATGGGGGAGTCCCCAGTCTCTGCAGGTGGCATGCCTTCCCCAAGCTGGCTTGGCATTTTGAAGGGATGGATCCCTCTGCCATCCCCACTGGCCAGAGCACCCATGCCAGCACCCATGCCAGCATCACCCTCTGCAGCAGCACAAAGGAGTTTTCTCCCCTGCCATCTTAAGACTCAAAGTCTCAATTTGCTCTGTCCATTGATAATTTTGAGGTTTCTGTGCTATTATATTTATGCTCTGTCTCCTGAGAGGTGAGGAATAGATAAAAGCACCCCAGCTCTGAAGATCACCTGTTTCATCACACAGACCTGTGCTTCTGCAGCAGCAACCCCATGATGGGTTTCTGGGGCAGGCTGAGGCTCCTCAGTGCCTTTGGGACCCAAGCAGGGCTGCAGATGTAGGGTCAGCACATGGCCTCCCATTCTCAGGAAATATACTGGAGAGTCCTGCTCAGGCCTGGAAAATGCAGCATCTGCCACAGCATCCTAGGGATTTGCACAGCTTAGGCCTTGCTGCCTCAGGAAGAGGCTCACAAAGTGCTTTTTCTGGTGGCCCTGAGATTGGCTCAGTTGGTCAGAGCATGGTGCTATTAACACCAAGGTTGTGGGCTCAATACTCTCCAGCACCATACTCTCCAGCCCCAGAAGCTCCTGGACACCAAAAGAATGCTTAAAAATTAATCTAAGGCTTGTATTTCTCATTAAAAGTGCTAAATTGTTGGTGCACAGCCCAGAAAGTCTGCATGTGTTTGGTAAATAGCATCCCCATTATTTAATAAATGGCTTTACATAGAGCTGAATACAGCTACAGAATGATTAGGGAAACTGGGCTGTAATTAACAGGCATGAGGTGGAACCCCCTTTCTGCATGGGTCTCCTAGGGAAGAAGGACAAAGCAAACCCATGGGCACCAGCCTCTTTCCTCCCGGGGCAGAGAGATTTAAATCAATCCCAGTTTAAACACAGTGCAGACACCAAATGGAGAAAGCAGTGGGTATGTCTTGGAGACCTTTGGAGTTGAGAAAACAGCCCAGGACTGTGTGTCATCCCAAGGGGACTCAAAGTGTTTGCTTACTATTAGGGCCAAATTATCCCAGACTTAAGTACACACAAGTCAAGCAAAATATGTTAATTGACATTTCACTTGCTAAACACTCTCCCAGTTTACACTGGAAGTAGTAGGATCCATATGTGCAAAGGTTTTTGGCTCAATCCCCGCTGTGTGTGATTTTAGTTGTGCTTTATACTGTCTCATTTTCTGCCCTTAAAAAATCCAAGCAAGAAGGCAAGCCCTAGTTTTAGGCAGGAACTGGCAAAATGCAGCAAAACCCAGGGGAGATTGGAGCTGTGGAGGGAACAGGAGAGCTGCCCAAAGCAGTGTCTTCCAGTTTGCCAGTGTGCGCTCCTTTGATTTAGACAGCATCCCAGTGACCCAGGGCACTATGAGGGGACTGGCCAAGCAGTACACTGTGAACATGGCCTTCACCATGCAGGAGGGCATGCACCCTCTCCCTGCACAACGAGATCCCCTGCATTGCCTTCTTCATGATGCATGCACGACCCCATAACCGTGTCATTATGGTGGCCATCCAGGCCTGGAACGCTGCAGTCAACATAATGCTCCATGGACATCCAGCAGGCAGACACGAATTCACTGTGGGCCATGGCTTCACAGATGCTGGAGGAACACATCTTGCTGCTGGAGTCCTTTGAGCTCATGAGGCAGCTTAGGAAACAATTCCAGGACAAGCTCTGTAGTGTGTGAGAGCTGCCAGTGTTGGATGCCTGCTTGTCACCTGGGCTAGAAGATGACCTTTGGAGGGGTATTCAGTGTTGCTAAGAGTAGCAGAGGCAGGGAAGCAACCTCCCCAATGGGGAGGTGTTGGGATGGGTGCCCTTTCCACTTGCTTACCTTTCACCATGTGAGATAAAGAAAGTTTTGCAAGCATTGCAAGCATGTGTTTTTCTTCACCTGTGCCAGGTAGCTCTGGCCCAAGCCAGAATGTTGTGGTAGCAGTGATGGAAATGTTAAAGAGCAGGAAACATGAAGCTGGGTGTGATAAGGCTGGGTGACACATCCCAGAGCCATATATATATGTGTATATATATGTGTGTGTGTGTGTGTGTGTATATATATATTTCACAGATCTATATATATATTTTAATGTGGCTCTATCAGAATCACCTCCTATGTAGGCACATGCATGGCATCCACTGCATGTTTGTGTTTGAGAGATCCCTGGCCATGTGGTGCTGCTCAGGAGTGTCTGGCTGTGAGCCAGGAAGCTGTTTTGCACCACGATGGCACTGGCACAGGTTGGGACCTGTCTGTCCCTCACCACGCTGGCTGGCTTTGCTGGAGACCTGGATTGCAGCAGTCTGGTGAGACCTTACCCATTTCAGCATCTGTTGAAGGGCAGAAGGCAGCTGCCAGCCTCTTCCAGGCAGTGTTTCCCTGCCAGGGACTGCACTAGTGCCATGGTGAGTCTCAGCTTGCTGGGTCGGGGAGTCCAGGCTGACAAGATATTGCTTCCCAGGACTCTGATATGTTCCTGCACCTGATGCCTTTGCCTCCAATGCTCTGCCTGTTTCCTGCCTGCCCTGCTGCCCAGTTCCCATTGGCTCTACGGGCTTCTGGCTGCACAGACACTCAGATCTGACTCCTGCAGCATGTTCCAGCTGAGCTCAAGCTTATGCTTACTCAGCTCAAGCTATCAGCAATATCAATTACTACCCAGTGTTGATCTAGCACTTGGGTAAATTAAAAGGCAGTTCAGAAACCTTCCCTTCACAGTGCCCATGTCTGCACTGGAGATCAACAGGTGAGTGTTGGGTCTGGAAGGGTTGGGTGTGTGTGGGTTGTCCTGATGGCTATGACTGCAGTGACTGTGACAGTGACGTGCCAGAGCCAGGGTCCCCATGTGTCTGACTGATCAGTGCCTGTTCTGTCTTCCTGAGGTGGATCTGTGTGTGGAGCAGGAGCATGGCTGACAGTGCAGCTGCAGCAGTACCCCTGGCTCCTTCTACTGTGAGTGCAGCCTGGGCTACAGGCTCAATGTGGGCGGAAAAACCTATTAGTTTAAAAACCCTTTTAAAATCCTATGTCTTGTAGGGGGCTTGTAGTTACAAGTTTAATGGAGGGAAGCTGAAATGCAGCAGAGGACCCAGGGAGTCCAGCAGTATCCTGGGTGCTCTATTCATTTGGCTGCTGCTGCCTGGTTTGGTAATGATTGCAGACATTCAGCATTCCAAAATCCTGGCCAGTCACCTGGAGAGCCACGTGCATTGTCCCTGTTCTTGCTGAGGCTACCATGGTCTGGGCTGGTGAGCACTCCTGCAGGCTACTGCAGCACACGAGCCTCACCTACAGTTGTCTGTGGGCTGCTTTCTACCAGAATATGCCCATGACTGTGAACAGAGGCCCAGGAGCATCCCCATTCTCAGTACCACCCCTGGGCCACTGAGTGACTTCGGGCTGCTTTTCCCAAAGCTGCCCTGCCTGGCCCTTGGTAGCCTTAGAGTGACATGTTAGCGTAGGGACAGGTGGCAGAACAGGACACCACAAACTGCAGGTATATGAACCCAATGCCATCCTTTGCACATCCTTTAATTTAGAAATTATTGTCATAAATGATGTTGATGGTCAGGTTTAGTGGGGTGCCCAGAGTTGAGCAGGTGGGGGCACTGAGCATCTTTGCTGGAAGAATGAGTCTCATAGATCAAACTTAAACTGCAAGAGTGAGCCATGGCATGGTTCTTGCTTGCCCACCATGCAAGACTATAGCTTGAATGCCCTTCAGCTGTTCTCCTGCAGTCTTAAAACATACTTGCAGTGGAGAAACCTGCACAGTGATAGCCATCTAACTTGTCTTTCCTGAGCACCTGTGCTCTGCAAGCAGCTGGTCAACATTTTCTGTCATGGTTGTGGTTGCACATTTGAAAAAATTATCTTGTGCCAGTATTTAAGATGAAATTGCTATACAGAGCTTCTCACTGATGCCTGAGGAATGTGAAATTTTCCTATTAGAAATGTCTCAGGACATAAAACAATGTAATCTTGCAAAGAATTTAGTATGAGTCCTGGACAGAAAGTAGTACCAAAGCCATTCAAACCTTTTATTTTTATTCTCTGCAATAATTAATTGCACATTCCAGAGCCTACACTTGTGCTTTTCAGTATCAGAAGGAAGATTGAGAAAAGTTCAATAAATCAAACATGGAAGTGTTGCCACCAAGTGGTACAAACTGTATTAGGCAATGGCTCATAACTTCTAGATCACAGCACTGTATCTGAGATGCCATGATATTTTACAAAAAGATTCCTTTTTCCTTTGTTTACCTATATTTTTTCCTGTGTGTGTGTGATTTATTTTACTTCCCATGATGTTAAATGGTGATGCTTGGACCCATCTCCACGGAGTCACACAATGTATGACTTGCCTCCTTCAGCTTCCTGTGGAGCTGCAGGCAGTGGAGAGGCAAACATGAAGAGCCTTCTGGATGTACGGGACTGTTCTGGCAGCCTTCACTGCAGTCCCCTGTCTTGTTGGGGTGTGGCATAGCCCTCCCTCCTCAGCCTCACATGTGAGCAGAGAGAGTGGCCCACAGTAGAATGTGTTCCCTAGGTCTTGGAGACTGGCTGAGGAATTTCCCAGCTCTCCCCTGACATTTCTAGTGCAACCCATCCTGAGGAACTTGGGCACTTTTGAAATCATGTGCAGATTTACATGATTTTTTAATGATGCTATGTGTGTGCTCAGGTGTTTTGTTTTTCAGCTAAAGTATTTAGTAGGTTGTACTTTAGCCACATATTTTTCATTACTGTGCAGGAGCTGAATAATGTCCTTTTCTTCCCTGCTGTTTAGAAAGCCTAGATTATTTTAAAAAAAAGAAAAAGAAAAAAAATAAGAAAATAAACTTTTTCTGGAAACTAGACTGAGCTGCACCTTTGCTATTTATGTTGTGAGGCACACATTATTATTGAGAGATGTCTCTCCCATGGGAACAGCACTCTGGGGAGCACTTGGGGCACAAGGCAGCAAAAGGCAGTAATAGGGGGTGATGCAGAGACTTGTGCATCCCCAGATCTCATCTCTGGACAGGCATGTTTCAGTCCCAGCATGTGCCGGGGGTGCAGGGGGTCTGCAGGTCTCATACCCTTCTGCTTCCTGTGCTGGTGGCCTCTGGCACCAGCGAACTGACCAGCTGAATGGTCCTTTCTGCTGCTGGGTGGGAAGATGAGGGTGGTGCAGGAGTGTGGAGAACTGAAAGTTTTGGTGGGCCCTCATATAGATAGTGGTGGTAGTGCAGTGCTGGACTGGCTGCTTGGATTAGTCAAACATCTGGAATAGGAGCCCAACAGAAAAAAAAGATGTTAAAAAGATGTTTTTTCAAAGCTGACATCCTTTCTCAGCATTTTTCCTCAACAACCTCTGTCTTCCTCTCTGTCATGTGTTTTTTAGAGTGCAAATCTGAAGTACTCCTCATTTTTTTTTTAAACATTGTCAGTGTTGCTACCATTATCTTCAGACCAAGCAAATGATAGCAAAAGGCAGAATCAGTCACCAAGCTCCTTTTATCCCCAGGTGTAGTCTTCGTTAACTACAAATCACAGTGGAGGAGTTAAATTAATGCAGCTGATCCCCTGAAGTAAGTGTGTGTTGTTGAAACTTAACAGGAGAAAAGGTCTCAAAATCTTGCTGCATGATTTCCAAAGCTCTTACAAGTGTGAGTACCTTTCAGTTTTATTTTTTGGCATTATAAATTAAATTAAAGAATTAAAATAAATGCAAAAGGTGATGTTAAATTTAATAACACCTAGCACTGTTACCCAGAGAGAAAGGATTAAAATTAGGATACTGGCTATACAAAATATGTCTTAACAGGAGCAGAGGGATTTGCCTAAAATGGCTTCTATTTTCGTCTGTTATATAGAGTAACTTTAATGTGAATATTTTTGAATAGCTAATTATTTTCCAATATGATGTCTCCTCTTTAGACATTGCAATTGCCTATAGTTATTCCACTTATTTTTACTACTGCTCCTTTAATAAACAATTAATAGATATAAATAAGAAGACAATTTGATATAATAAATTTACTAGCAGATGAAGTAATTATTTTGGAAAATATTATAGCAAAATTAGGTTTTCTTTCTTTTCCTGTGAAGTTTTGCAGCTGGAAGAGGCGACATCTTAAGACAGAGTTTGTACATGGCTATAGCTGTTGTATATCTGTTGCACGTATATTTGTAAACAAGATATATGCTTTTTTTCCCCTCTGTTGAATTCTTTCTCTTACTGAAGAAACATAAATAGAAACTATCATAAAACCATGTAAAAATGAAACACAAAGGAGTCACTGGACAAATACGACTTCAACCATAATTCTGTTTATCAACAAAGAGTAGTTTTAAGCAAGGTATTTGACAACTAGAAAACTAATTAGAACCTTTCTATTAATATTTTATGAAGTCCAGCAAGATTTCTAATTGTTGCTACTTTTGCTTATGGTATAGATACAGTGTCTGTACTGCAGTTGTTAAATCTCTAGTGAATCTCTGTATCGTGTTGAATAAAATAGAAACAAAATAAAATGAATGAAAACCAAAAAGCTCAGGTGTATTTTTTTATGAGCAGAGTGTGCATAATTTGGTGACCAAAATGGTAGGCCAAATATTATAGAGTTATAATGGGGTGAGAAGAAATTTGGAGGCAATTTGCCCAAATGAAAATGATCATGAACAATACACAATGCACTAACAGCAAAGACATGTTCTGCTTTTTTTCAAGGCAGTAGGTGACAGATGTGACATGCAGCATGCCAAGGGCCAGGATGATCATCTTTGGACCCATCCCAGTCCTGCTGATCCTGTGTGCCTCTGGAAGCAGATGCACTCAATCCTTCAGGGATGAGGGGGTGAATGATTGGGTTTGCAGCTACTGACTTGCATGGCAACTGGATTAGGTACATGGTCTTCCAGACTGACCTGTCCAGATATCTGGAGGTCAAAGAATCAAAACCATTTAAGTCGGAAAAGGCCTCTAAGGTCACCGAGTTCAACCAGCACCACTGTGTTTGCCACTAAACCATGTCTGTGGTTTGCTTGTCTTACTGGACTGCAAATGAGGATTAAACCTTGATAATGACCTCTGAAGAGCAGCAAAGAGAAAGCGTTTCTGGACCTAAATGTTTCATGTAATTTATTTGTTTTGCAGCTGTTTCTGAAGGAAGGGGGAAAATTATCATGGGGCATTAAAGCTCAAATACCTAAACTTTCCTTCTTTTTGGTGGGTAAGAAGAGTCTTAAGCATTTAAGTAATTGAGCTATATGGCTAATCTTCTTTCAGCGCTGAATTTTAAATTAGGTAAAAATATGTTAAAGGATTATAAACTAATTGTCATATTAGAACTACAGGACATGAATGTCAACACAGAAGACCTTTCCAGAGACTACTCCTGCACACTCAGTGAACAGGTACACTGGAGAAGCCTGTTTCCACACATGTGATTTCTCCACTGTGGCATCCTGTCCTGCCCAGGGTAAAACACAGCAGGAAAGGATGCTGTCACACAGAGCTGCTGCAAGTTTTCAAAGGTATGTCCAGCACTTGTGGTTAGAGGAAGCAACAAAGATGGTGAAGGGCCTTGAGGGGAAACCGTATGAGAGTGGCTGAGGTCACTTGGTTTGTTCAGCCCGGAGGAGACTGAGGGGACACTTCACTGCAGGTACAACTTCCTCATGAGGGGAAGAGGAGGGGCAGGCACTGATCTCTTGACTGTGGTGACAGTGACAGAAGCTGAGGGAATGGCCTGAGTTGTGTCAGGGGAGGGTTAGGTTGGATACTAGGAATAAGGTTCTTCACCCAGAGGGTGATTGAGCCCTGGAAGAGGCTCCTCAGGGAAGTGGTCACAGCATGAAGCCTAGCAGAGTTTGAGATTTGGACAGTACTGTCAGGCACATGGTGTCTTGGGGGTGTTCCTGTGCAGGGTCAGGATTTGGACTTGATGATTCTTGTGGATCCCTTCCGACTCAGCTTATTCTGTAATTCTGTGCTTCTGTGACATCCTTACATTGCTGAGCATTTTTTTTTTTCTAATTCCCTCATATTAATTTCTTTAGGGAATATCCCATTTTGAAGACCTCTACCCAAAGAAAATTTTTTCTTTCTCTATCATCTCTTTGTGCCATGATCTAAGTAACATCTTTGGGGTTTGCTACTAATTAACTGTGTTAATGGTGTAACAGGGCTGCTTCTCCAGAAATAGCTACTGGCATGAGCAGAACTTGTAATTTTCCAGATGCAATGTTTCCTCACTTTGTGTGGAAAAAACCCAGGAAAACAAAACAGCACCTGTGAAGAACAAATGTCTGTAGCCTTTCAGTACAGAGTCATGAAACCCCTCCTAGACCACACATAAGGCTCTGCTGTGAACGGAGCCTTTCCACTCACATGTCATTGTGCTGTAGCTGTCTTTTGCCCTCCTGTCTGCCTCCCTGCCAGCCCATGTCCGTGTGGAGCAGGGCTGAGAGGCACCCAGAGGGGCTGTGGCTCTGGACTGGGCAGTGGAATGGAGGCGACTTATGCTGGTGACATATATGACTCTGTGTTTTTCCTCAGAGATAATTTTGACATTACAAAGATTATAAATAGAACACCCAGAGCAGAAAAGTACAGGAAGGAAGAGTAAACCTCTAATAAATTATATCTTAAAAGGGTCTGAGTAGAGGGAGGAAAAATGTACCTCCAACAACAGGAAAGTTTAAAAGAAGCTTGTACTGAATATTATCAATTCACATGAGAAAAAAGGTCTTCTCTCAGTGTGGAAAGACACAAAGGTTTCAGTACTTTATGCTTAAGCAGGGAAAAGGTCAAGACTCCTTTTGCCATACTGCAGTTAAAAAATCATGCCGTTAAAATTGTATTAAATGGGACTCCTGATTTCTTGTAGCCACAGATTTAAGGCCAATTGCTTCTCATTTAGCTTGTCCAAAGCTTTGTTCAGCAAGAACCTGGCATTGCACTAAGCAAAAAATATTGTGTAACTTAGAACAAAATACAACAATCTCATCCCTGCTGCTACCCTGTCTCTTTGTACATGCTCTGTGAGAGAAAGCTGCTTGTCTGTTGGTTTTGCTGGTGGACTGTGGAGAAAGGGACCTGAATTTGAATGGAAGGTGCTGTAGCATAAAGGTGCCATAGCAAAATTGTGTTTTCCAGCCTCCAGCCCAGCGCTGCAAAGCTCTCCTTTTTCCCTTTCTGGTAAACATGATGAAAAAAAGACATGCAATATAAGTTTGCATGCACACAGAGTGAAGGACCATGAGGTTTTTACAGACAAATTTGAAGATGAATTAGCCTTTGAGATACTGTCTGTTTAAGGATTATATTGTTAATAACCTAAATTTGACACACATTTTTTGCCCCCTTCAGTCACTACCTGCAAAGCCTCTCTGAAAATTATCTCTTATGAAGCAGTGTCATTAATAGCTTCTTGCAAGGTTTCTTTTAGAAGTGGCAGAAAGGTAAATAAAAATGAATTAATAAAGCATTTTGGGTTTGTAGGCAAAATATGCAAATACCTTACTGACAAAGCCTTAGTAGCATTAAAGGCTTTCAGATCCTATCCTCAGAGGCTCTGCTTGTGGAATCAGAAGCCTTTAGGCAACCTTTAACTTAGTTTACATGTAATACATTCTCTTTCTCCCTCTCCCATTCCCCCTGTAACTTCCTCTTGGACCAGTTCCCTGTGGTGCAGTTTCCAGCTTCACAGTTCATGAATTTTATTTGCAATCAATAAATAAACCCATTATCAAGTTTTGTATTCTCATCATATATCGTCATTCCTCATAAACCATTTCACTGTATGGGTCAGCTTCACTGAGCATGTGCCACTCACCTTTATAGATCAGCAGAGGGCTGTCAGGTGTATGGATGGGATGTGTTTGAAGATCTAATCAGATTTCAGTTGTAATGAACAATTATGAATAAGACTGTGCTACCATTCATCATTATTATAATTATTTTTAACATTATAGTACTGTTTTCGAGTTAGTGATCAGCACTTAAATACTTTTTGAGCCCTGGTCTGGGGCATATTCTCACAGTATGGAGCAGAGGTTTCCAGACCCACCCATATCATCAATGAAATGTTATTTCTGCCATATAACATCCCAGCATTCATCAGCTGTTTGAGACAACTAAAGAAAAGCTTCTTCCGTGCTCCTTACAAGGCCGTCAAGTTCCCACTGTGGCAAATTATAAAGTAACTAATTTTGAGAACCAGCGACCCACCATGATGAGCTCCTCCTGATAGCTTATGCAGATTTCTTTGGGCAGCATTAGTTTGGGCATGGCATGAAAAGGCAAGCCATCTTTGTGGTGATGAGGCCCTTGGACAGTTACTGATTTGTGCCTTGAATTTTATCTGTCAGCCCAGACAGAATATTAAATGCTGGTGTCACATGCAGTTATCAAATGATAGTATTGCAAGGTCAACTGACAAATAATATTCTAACATAAAGACTCCAAATTGCCTACTTTGCTAACCTCTGACGGTGTGGAATCTTGTGCACAAATGAAAAAATGAGTCTATCAGGGACCAAAATGGGTAGAAGCAAGCAGAGAGGGTCAAGGAAGTTGGAAGCAAACATTCCCAGCTGAGTGCACTTTCATGAGCACAGGAAAATCCAGCAAGTGCTTTGAACTTATCCTTGTAACACTACCATCACTACTGGGGGATAGTAGAAGTGGTACTTTTACTGCAGTACACCACATCACTACTGATGCTAATACAGCTGCTGACAGCAGCACCATCATTACTCAGAAGTGCTGCTAAGTAGTATCACAACACACTTTTAGGGAATTACAAGTAATTGTTTTGTTAGATTAATTTATTTATCTCTCTTGAATGTTTTATTGTCCTCTGGACCTGACCAAAATAGATGGGGAGAAGATATTTTGGGCCTTCTCAAAGGCAGCACTTTGGATTTCCCACTTTTAAGGTGGATGTGTTGACTACAGGGAGATATCTTTCCCTCTGCAGTCTCTGTAAGAAAGGAAGGTTTGTGCTCATGGTCAAAGCAAAGGTCCAGACTATTGTAGTGGTATAATTCAGTTTCAAAAAACCTCTTGTCTGCATTGGAACATGAATTTAAGTGATGGAAATAAATGCATGACTAGGTGACAAAGTCCTGTGTCTTGTTGCAGCATCATGTAGCCAAAGTGGTGCATATTTGAGGCAATTCACACCTCAGCACCATGCCTTTAAAGTAACAAAAGAGTTTTTGAGCTTTGTATCCTTCCTTTTAAACCTGGTAGTAAGCCGATGTTGAAGTTAATATTTATGAAGCTTGGGAAAATTATTTTCAGGGTATGATTTCTGGTAATATGAATTTTCATATTTTAAGCAACTTGATTGTAACTTTAATGGCCCAAAGTGTATTTAGAAATTTTGTGCTGTGCTCACACCCATGCAAGTCAGTGTATCCCTGACACTGCCAGCCAGGAATGATGTATGCAAGGCAGGGCTGTGGTGGAGTTCCATGTCCTGTGTTGCCTGGCTGTGACTCTGCCACTGAGTGCTCAAGCTGTCTGGCTGGTGTGAGTCCCTGCCTATCATGGGGAGCCAGATCCCTTTTGATGCATGGGGATGTTTGAGCTGTGATACAAAGAAGCACAGAAGGCAAATGTCCTGCAGATGCTTAATGATGAAGTTAAAGGATGTCTCCTATCTCAAATGTCAGTTCCCACCCTCTTCTCTCATGGATGCTTTCTCTGAAGTGCACTGTGGATTCCTGTAAGTACAACTCATCTGCTGCAGGGTAACATAGAGAAAACATAATAATGAAAAGGTACTTTTGAGCCTTTATAAAACTTCATTAGTTGCTCACAAAATTATGCCAGAAATCATAGGCAGAACCTTACAGTCATGACAAATGATTTTGCTGCTGGTTTTGTTTACATTTTTGGTTCACTTTTAGTTGTTCCTAATTTGTCTAAGATTTAACTCTACAAATTGTGCATATATAGAGCAGACTCCTCATTAGTTTCAGCAAGGTCACTATTTCAATGGGGTTTTACCATCAGAAGAGAGGGTTACCATCAACTGATCTCTCACCCATGACCAGATTTTTTTAGAAAAGCATTTTTATAATTTCTGCTGCAAGTTATATGACTTGCTTGTCTGATATATTTTCTAAGGTCTATACTTGTTCAACAACTGATTCTTTAAAGATATTAGGTAATTTGGATTGCATATATAAGTGTACATGATGCACTTGATATTAAATCATGTTTCTTTGACTGTGGGACTCCATGCAGCTGTGATGTATCTTATGCCAATCACAAGACTATGTTTTACCTGCAGATACCAGATACTGGTATGAGAACTCTAGCAACAGGATTTGCTTTTTTTTTTGCCTTTCTGCTTTAATATTTGCATAAGAAGTACATGATAGTTTTGCTTTCTTTTCAGAACTCTTTCATCATAAAGCACATGAGCAATCTTCTCTTCCAAATAGGGAAGACATGCTCCAACTATCTCTTTATACCCTTATAACCCTTATCTTTAAGTTATGCTTCTCTGTATTGACCTACTGTGTCTGCAAGTTATTTTTCCAAGCATGTCTGTACTGGCTGTTATAGGGTCAAGGCCTTGAACACAAGCCAAACTGCTTGGGTTGGGGCTCTTTCCTTTGTTTCAGTGAATGTTTGCCAGAATATCTAAGTCCTGCAGCAGCACTGACTGTGCTGAACTCTCCCAAAGCGACATCTCTTCCACCATACACGGACTGCCACATTTCTGACTTGAAGGGACAAAGGAACCATATGTGTATACATAGGACATAAGCAATAAGCCTCCACAGGGTGTAGATTGGAAGGC